>CALNHX010012366.1:0-25627 GCA_940337035.1 Agriotes lineatus
CATCAGGTTGTTAGGTTACTATCTCTTATGTTAAAGGAAATTAATTTGGTAAAGAAAGGTTGTAATGAAAGTAAATTTGAGTACTTAAATTATATTTACAATTTTCTTAAAACTAAACTATTGTCTTGAATCTTATAACTAAATTGTTCGGTAGCGTTTCGCACACAAACGTTATTATTGTTATTTTGTCATTACTCTGCTTTGCACTATTACACTTTTTTAAATGCACTGATTTTTGAGTTCACCATGTGCGCGGCATTATCTTTTCTCTTCTGTTGCCTTCTACAATTGGTCCTTTGCAATATTTCTATTATATTATCCTGCTTTGCTTACTAATTTCACTATCTTTTGCTTTTGACTTAACAAACTACGCTACTTTTATAATGCATCCAACAACCTTTTATGTCAAACACATTTTCTAAATTGTATGGCGTTACATGTGCACAAACTTATTCGAATTATATTAATCTAGTCACAAACCGATCTAAACCCTTTGAAATTTGCTTTGACTTAGCGTACCTTTCTCCAACTAATTTAATCTTTCTCGCATATCATTATCAATGCATTTACTGTTTTACTTTAGTTTTAAAATTTGCAGTTAGATAAAACATCCCAACTCTGTGCTTATTGAATCGGTCAATTATATTGCACTGCAAACAGAGTCGTGGGCCTCATACCATCTCAGTACATACATACAATTCTAATGAAATTTCTGTTTGTTTGATATAAGTAGATAATACTTCTGTAGAGCACCTTACGTACGAGAGTGTTGCGAGCATTTTAATTTCGCCGCTCTTGCAAATTCAAAAACTAAGATACACTAAGAGTTGAAAATTGCAGGAGAGTAAGAAACTAATTGGGGACGTATATTGAGAGATGAAGTAATTAAACGCGGAAAAAGGCGATTATAACGGTTATGATGTTGATGATGAATGAAAGAATTCAAAACTATAAAAGAACATACGATAAAGAGCTGTATTAACTGGAAAACTACGTAAACGTATAACTTTGTATTGTAGCAATGCTGCAAACTGTGTGTGGAAGTAAATTTTGGTGAATTGTAGCTACTGTAGTATAGGATTGACTAATATACGGAAACACACCCTAAAGCAGTGGTCGCCAACCTGTCGATCGCGAGCTACCGGTAGCTCGCGGGGGCAATTCTGGTAGCTCTCACAACGAAAATACAAAATCAGAGAAGCTTCCTAAAATTCCACAAAAAAATCTAATTGTCATAATATTAAACATAAACAGCGGCAACGTTGCGGCGAGCGATCTGCCGCTGACGCCATCAAGCTAGAATCGGCTAGAATCGGCTAGAACCGACCAGCCGGACCAGTGCGTTAGTGTTCGAGAACGATCTGGATTGCTTTGAACGGGATAAATACGCACGGCGCGGCGACATTGCGCTTAGTTTAAAACTGAACGCGTAACCAACGTCCAGCGGTTGGGTTAGTAGTGAACAACAAAAAATAATATTATGGCAAGCAGTTGTAAGAAGGTAAAGACATACCACTTTCATTCGGAATGGGAAGAACAATACTTTTTTACAGAAGTTAAAGATAAAAATGTGTGTTTGTTATGTAATACTTCGGTCTCCGTTGCTAAAAAGGAAATATTGAGAGACATCATAAAACTGTACATTCTAATTTTGAAAAATCATTCCCACTACATTCTGCCGCCAGAAAGGAGAAACTGAAACAGTTAAAAAAGCAGTTAATTGGACAACAATCAATATTTTTAAGAACAATCGACAAAAATAGGGCTGCAACTGAAGCATCGTACCGTGTGTCCCAGATAATTGCACAAAAAAAGAAACCTTATGAAGACGGGGAAATGATAAAACAGGCGTCTTTAGAAGCTGCTGACTCGTTATTTGCCAACTTTAGAAACAAAGACGAGATAATTTCAGCTATAAAATCTATGCAACTTTCTGCTAATACAGTGATGAGACGTGTAGAAGTAATGAGCAATGATATTTTTTTACAGTTAAGAACTGACTTAGATAACTGTGTTTATTTTTCACTTCAACTGGATGAATCAACAGATGTCGTTGACACTGTCCAGATGGCCGTGTTCGTCAGGATGGTTTTTAGTGATTTTACGATTAAAGAAGATCTTTTGAAGTTTATTCCACTGAAAGGACACACTACTGGACAGGAGTTGTTTTCTCATTTAAAAAATATTATTTCTTCCGAGAAAATTCCAATATCGAAAATGGTAGGCTTGACAACCGATGGCGCTCCAGCTATGGTGGGTTTTGATAAGGGTCTGGTGGCGTTATGTCGTAAAGATGAAACTTTTCCGCAATTTCTCTCTTACCACTGCATTATCCATCAGGAAGCATTATGTGGAAATTTCCTGAAACTAAACAACGTTATGAAACTGGTGGTAAAAATTGTGAACAAGATTAGAGCTCAAGCGTTACAAAGAAGATTATTCAAAACCTTGGCCGATGAAGTTGACTGTCAATACGGGGACCTACTCCTTCACTCTGAAGTCCGATGGTTAAGTAGAGGACGGGTGCTGAAACGTTTTAATGATGTCCTATCTGGCATAGTTCAATTTTTCAAAAAACGCGATGAACCGACTCCGGAACTAGAAAATTCAATCTGGCTTAGAGATTTTGGTTTTCTCGTGGACATTACCGAGAAATTAAACGAACTTAATTTGCAGCTTCAGGGGAGAGACAAAGAACTAGCAGAAATGATTTCTGATATAAAAGCATTTATCAAAAAGCTGGGGTTTTGGGAACAAAACCTAATTAACAGCGATGCCAAGCATTTTCCTATTCTTTCAGAAAAAATATCTCAAAATCCATTAGAACCCTATGACAGCAAATATCATGTAGAAATAGTTTCTACCCTGAAGAATAACTTCAAAAATCGTTTTAAGGATTTCAACGAAATGGCTTTAGTAGCGCAGTTTGTTGTTTCACCCTTTATGAAAATTGATATCCAACAGTTTGCAACTTGTGTTATGCAGAACTTTGGCGAAGACATCGCTGCAACAGAAATGGAAGTAATTGATTTTCAAAATGATTTAGCCTTAAAATCGTTAGTCTCAAGTACCAAATGTATCTGGCCTATTGTAAGTAAAGACAAATATTCAGTTCTATGCCGTGTTGCCTTGAAAATGAAAGCATTATTCAGTTCAACCTATTTGTGTGAATCTTCTTTTTCCAATATGAAGTTTATTAAGAACAAATATCGCAATCGACTTACAGATGAACATTTGGATAATTGTATTCGAATGGCTGTATCAAATTATACTGCAAACATTAAAAAAATTATCGATGAGTCTGAGTGTCAGCCTTCTCATTGAACGTGCTTTTTTATTTTTCAATGTTTATGTTCATGATAGTGCGTTACTTTTTTGTTGTTATTATTAACTATTTTTAAATCTTACGTGACATGCCGTTGTGGCTGGATAAAAGTTTGTGTTTATTTTTCAAACAACTTCGTTTGGTAGGCAGGAATGTAGTTATTATTAGTACCTATGTAGTATGTATTACCAGTTAAATAAATAGTAAAATAAATACATATAATGATAAATTAACTGTGGATTATTTCATTTACGTTGCGTTACGTGGCTTCCGTGTGGGTAGCTCGCTGTTTATTCCAAAATTAACAAGTAGCTCAACACATTGAAGAGGTTGGCGACCACTGCCCTAAAGTAACCAGAGCTAGAGTACCGGAATGGATTAGTAATCAATGCACCACTTGTTGAAAGAAGTTGACTGAAATAATGTTATATTACGTTACAAAGCCAACCCCCAACTGACCAACCACCCAACCATTAGCAAAGTTTGCTACTCTCTTACTCAGTAACCAAATTTGCCTTAAATTGTACCTACCCAAATCCGATAATTAACTAAAGGTGTTATTTGAAAGTATTGTGCGAAAATGATTTTTGCACTTTCTTTTGCTGACAGTGTTTTCACTTTGAATGGTTTGAATTCTCTCTATCCGGAAAGGTTATAGTTGGAAAATATGTCTTCGCCTACAGTTATATTAAATATTTTCTTCGAAATAGTTGACTTAACTGAAAGAACTAGCGATATTGCAACAATTATTTTATCTCTGTCAATAGCAAAGACTGAATGAATAAAGAGAGTATTGGTGGTTGTCCAAAACCACTCTTAATTTCCTGTGTGTTAATAAAATGTAAGTTCAACAAAGAGAGGGGTCATCCGAACATACATCAATTTTAACACACATTTACATACTAAAGGGTATTCCTGGTTCCCTCCGAACTTTAGATTTGATATTTGAAACTCTCCAACCATTTCTAGACTAATTTAGTTGCATTGCTACATATTTAAAGATTCACCACACTGCAGTAATCTGAATCCTGCTATTACATCTAAATTTATCACAAACCCTTAGTGTTATTCATAGAGGAACAAGTTCAACGCCCATCGGCTAAAGGTCGTAATTCCCACATTTATGTTTACGGACGTGCGTCACTTTTATAGATATTCCCATTAGGTTATTAGCTAAAGGCTGGGCCGTAAATTTTCGCAGTGATGAAAAGCTATCGCGTCCCCGTTTTGCTTGTACAACTTTGGATTGGACCGCTGCGACCAAGCAAGAACTTGAGAGTTGTTCTTGGCTATAAATCTCTCCAACGTTTTTCTGATACTGCCTATACTGACTGAAGGGACTTTCGATTTTGACCAGGGCCCGGCGATGCCTTGATAATCTCTGTTTTTACAGCAGATAGTTAGATTAATGGTCAGTAATCTAGGTCTACGACGATATAGTAAGAAAAACAATGAGTCCGTTTCTTAGATTTAATTTTAATTGTTACCAGAAAATTGACGAAATTACTAGCACGGCACAACTTTTGTAACTGCTCAAATCACAATGCAAGAGTTAATATATCCAAATAATACAAAATTGAGTATGAGGATATATTGTGGCAATTTCACACATTTTGTAAAAGTTTGTGATAAAAATGAAATTTGTAAGGGTGCATTAAGGAAAATTATAACGAAATCTAGCTACAGTTCCATAGAATTCAACAATATTATTCTGGGACTAACAAAATCATTTCTCTAACGTAACCATTAGTAATCAAATTAGTTTACGCAGGAATTTTGAAGTAGGAAACTATGTCACTTTCAGCTTTAACTGTCGCTCTGTGCGCTGCCTTAAAGATAAAACAGATTAGAAATGTAAGAAATTATGAGCAGTTTGCGCCGTTATGAGTAGAGGTCAACAACGTCTCCAGTTTACATAATACATAACACTTAAAAAATCTCTAATATAAAACATTTACATTTTAAAAATAAATACATTTATTTATGTTTCTGTAAACTAAAGAAGACACCGGGTATCGAAATATATTTTTACAAAATCTTTAACCACGTCATATAAATCCAAGATGATGTTAGCTGCAAACTTCCTTGAAACTTTGATAATTATTTGTAACATTTGTAACATTCAGAGACGTTTATGTGTAGTATGTATAGAAGCAAAGATGGGGTTTCAAATACCAATCAGGTAGAAGTTGCGGAAATTGTGGCTTTTGGATAACACGGAATAATTGAATATTCCACATTATGAGAACTTGGTAACATACGTAACTATAAACAACAAAAGGGTAGCTGAGATAAAGGGTGATACCGTTGAAATACTTTAAAGGTTTTTTTCATGCAATCTCACGTTTTTTTAATTAAAGGAAAAATACTTAGAAATTACATGTGTATGAATGTGGTATGTGTTAACAAACTCAGAACCACAGCTGAAGCGGCATTGTTGCTAATAACATAGAATGCATTAAGATCTACAGTTAAAATACAGTTGAAACGCTTTTATAGGGGTGGTAAACTATTACGGTCGAGTTTTCAACAACTTAAGCACTGTAGTCTACCAATTGAATCAATTATTACGCAAAGATTCAAAGTTTAACTGGAACTAACAGTTAGGAAAGTGAAGGATACGATAATTTCAAAGCTTTCCCAATTCTTTATAATCTTAAATTGTCATTAATTTTATCTACTGACTCACCGTTTTACGGAGTTGGAGCGGTGTTTTTCATAAGTGCCCTCATGTAACAGAGAGATTTATAGAATTTGCTCATTTACAAACACTTTCTGATGCACAACAAAGATATTCCAGAATAGGGTGATACTTGTATCTGGATTGTATCAATATCTGTATGAAAAAAAGTTTAGTTTTTTAAACGAATCATAAACCTGAGTCACAAATTACTTAATCATATAAAAGTTTTACCCACAAGTAATTTTCTTACAAGGTTGTAATTACATCATAAAATACAAAGGTAGTAGTGCTCAAGGGTGTATCAATGAAATGTATAAGTTACCAGTAAATTCTGAAAACGTCATTTATTATGGTGAACCGAAATAATTTGAAATTAATCAAATAGAAACACTGCCAAACCCTATTTCTAAATAAGTGTATGAAACACTGAAAAGTAATTTAGGAGAATATTAGTCAAAATTATTTAATATGTATGATTTTTGATGATAAATAAAAAACATATAGTAGTGAAATATACTTTAATTTAAAGTTGAAGAAAATTTAAATTATTAAACTTTTCGCCATTTTTGGTGGCTTCTTCAGTAATTTCTGCATTCACTAGAATTTAAAAGTTAATAACATTATGTTTAGAGTATAAGGATTTTTGAAAATTTCTTCACGACATCTTTCAAAGTTTTTTACCATTAATAATTAATAAAGGCAGTTACTATTCATGTATAATCCATACTTGGATGTAATTAAAAACCAGAAAACTTAGCTGTTCTGAAGCGAGAATGCAAAAAAATGATTTTTTTTTCTGTACAATCCGGTTATTTCAAATTCAAAATAAGGTTTGCAGTCAAACTCGTAGCTCTGGTATATATGTGAATGAACCAAAGAAAATACAACTGCTGTTGGTCCTGCTAAAACTATAAATGGAGGAGCTTGGCCTATAATGCCAATAATAATGATGTAGAACCTACTGTTGCTTCGATCTCGTAACAAACAGTAAGAAGATCAAATAAAATTAGAAGACCTCCTGAAAGATTAGATTTGTGATGTGAGTCAAAGGAGAGTGCGTTAGTGGCATCTTCTTCATCATCGAATTTTAAAAATTTCATGTGTATTACTCGTCCATCTTGGTAAGATGAACTTATTGCACTCTTCACGGATTAATAAGGCATGTTAAACTAACCCTTTTTAGTGAAAAACGAAAATTTATTTGAATTTATGTCCTACCAGTACATTAATTGAAATTAATGACTCTATTTTAAGGTATCTTAGATACAAAATAACGCTCCAGGGCAATTATTTTCTTCATAAGAACACTAGGGTTATTATGAAAAATTAACAGTATTTGTTTCCATGGATACAACTTGATTATGCACCACTGTCACAATGAAAATTAATAACAGCTCAGCTAATGTCACAAATCTAACTTAGATCAGCTAACTAGATTAATCTTAAATACTATATCATAGTAATTATATGAATTGAATATGAATATGAATTAGGTAAGAAAATTGGTAGGACATAAAACCTTGAAGGCACCACGGGCATTATGAGCTAAGAGCCCGCGATTGTTGTGCACACCTCGGGCCAAAGGCCCTCGGTTAGTACACTAACAATCTTGGGCTCTTATTTTACTCATAATGTCCTTAGTACCTTAATAACTATGACGAAACTGACAGATTATTGCAGGAAGCGAACATCTAGTAGCTATGTTTGACGCAATAGCTGAATTTACATTACGGTAAAATAGGTGTACGCGGTTTCTCAACGACGACCGTAGAAGAACACTGTGCAATCGTAACAATTAGATTGGTTTTTATTACGTACGATGTGGAACATTTCTATACTTTTGGATTTACTATACAACGTCTGTAAGTCACCTCTCCGAGGTAGAGAATTTTATTTGATATAAGGGAAATAACTCAGCTGAAGGTTTGTAGGTATAGGTAATTTAATGGAGGGACATAAATTTGCATGAGAGTTATACATCAGGTAATGGGGTATAGTAAATGTCCTGCATATTTGTGGGGAGTATAATATTTCAATATTATGTCGTAATATGCAATAAACGGGGCCTGGAGCCGCCATAACTTTTTAAATGTAGTGTACCTACCGATGGTAATAAATAAGTGGGGCATCCATTGCTATTCCAGGGTCCAATTTCAGGCGATAAAACTCCCGAAGAGGCGGAAGTGCACTTGTTTGTTATTGTTGCAGCGACGGAGGCTGCATTCCAAAACGGCAAATTGCGCAAACGCAGCGGATGTGCCACAACGCTTCGCAGGAAATTCGGTTAACTACAACGGCGTTAGCGAGCTCTCCATCAGCCCAAATCGCATTTGCAAGGTTGCCAACTTAGTAGCCGAACTCTTAAGGAGAGCACGTGGAACGGCAATATTTTCGAGTTAGGGGCTGTTCTTTCCCCAAAAATTGCCTTAAGAGCGCCGCTGTCGGCCTAAAAGTAAAGTTGCAAAATAAGTTACTCGTTTTCAATATTTTAAATGCCGGGTTTCATGCTAAGCAGCAACTCCGCCGGAAAAGATTGGGATAAGAGAATAATGTTTGAAAGCGCTTACTATGCCGTTGCGTGATAAATACCGGAGCGATATACAAATAATTCCGTTCGAAGGGCGCAGATATGAGGCGAGTTATACATAAACCTGGTATTATAGTTACGTAAATAAAAAGAAATCAAATCTTTAGGCGGAAAAGTCGAGCAAACTTCGCAAAGGTCGTTAATAACTTCATTAATGACGATGCGATGGGGACGTGATGAGTTTATAATACTTGGGGCTGACGTGGTTCTTTAAAAATTGTTCAATCAAAACCTAATTACAACGGAAGACAGATCTTAATCTTGTTTTTAAGAGAGCGATGTGACATGTAATCAAGATACCTATCGAACAACTTACGAAGCGGAGACGGCAAATGCGTGGCAAGAAATATGAGAACCCAATCGGCTTCTAGGTTTCAAAATAAATTACATATGGCAAGATTGTATGGGATAGAGCTAATGTGAAGAAGATACTTACATTAGTAGTTTATCAGAGCTATCGATGTAACATAAAACAGGATCTTTTAGAAGTTTCTTGCAGGAAAACATTTTCTGGCTACCATATTCTCTAATAATCGTCAACTGAACAAAAGCATCTTTGTTTATATAGCTACAATAATCATACATTGCAATTTACTATTTTTCTTTTTATCCCTTTCTGTAGATCTTCATTACTTTACCACCTTTCAGTTTTATGCTGTTTTGTCTGTATAAATTATATGTAGCTATTAACAATCTCAGAGCTGAAGTGTAAGTGTAAGTGCTATTGAATTATCTATTACATCACTTAAGTTCAAATTGTTGCAAAATATATACGTTGTCAACTTAACTGATATACGAGTATAAATATATTTTCCGTCGAACTCGAATACAATGTAATTTTACGGAAGCATTTACTTACGAAAAATTTCACTTTTCGTCCCTAAACCCAAACCTTTTTATGGACGATAGCAGCTATTGCTGGCCGAGGCGATATCCATAAGAAAATTCGACATAAATAACTATTATAGTGCTTTCGCTACACTGAGTCTATAATGTCGACACAAACTTCAATTTAGTACAATATATCACGGGTTCACTTTTCAAGACTACCCATTGCAACAGATGTGTAAATAGAGAACATTCTCTTAAAAAATTGTTGTAATGGCGTTATAACTTACTGTAGCATTGTAGTAGCAATCTGGGTTATTACATAATTTTAATTTGATAGTAGGTTCGTGTTAGGTCTACACTGAGGTATGGTTTTACCACTCCAACGTTTACAGCAACCATATTGCATTGTGTATTCTCGCAAGTATAACAAATCCGTCGGGAATAATTTGCCGCTGACTCACACAGTCATCTAAAGATATATATCTCCAACACTAAACAACACATCAACTCTGACATTTTTCATCAAACCTAACGCGTCAGATGTTTTGACCAAATCTTTATACAGCAGAGTACCCTACACTATCAGTTACAAGATTTCAGGTTTCACATTCAGTAACTACATGCAAATCCCCAGCGTGGCCGAGCGGTTAGGGCGCACAGGCTGAGATGCCACGGTACGGGGTTCAATCGTCACATCTGGCAACTGGCGGGCGGTTCACCTAGTCGTTTAAAAAATAGGGTACCGCAACCATAGTTGTTTAAGTAGGGAAAGTATGGCAGTCGTCGAAGGCATGATGCTGACCGCATCACCCAGTACGCCGTTGACGGTGCGCCAGATTGACTGGATTTCTGACAGATATTTCGGCGACCCTGACTCGCCTTGTCCCCGGCCGCATTTAGGCAGAATCTACCACTGATTAGCAATAGGCTATAAATAGCGCTCTCTCATTGGTTGTTGCTAACTGCAGCTAGAGTTTGTCCACGCATTGCTAATTGCTGGTAGATTTTGTCTCCACCGACACAGTTTTGTTTTGTTGTTCGCGTGGTGCTGCCAGTGTCCGTTAATAATTATCTTTTATGTTAATGTCTACTGTCCACGTGGCAATATGGCTAATGATTTAAAATTGCCGACCAGTTTTCGTTATGAACTGGTAAATCAATCAAAAGAAAACACAGTGCTTTGGGCTGACATTGATTCAAGTGAAAAATGTGTTAAGTGGATAGCGAATTTTCTGCCGAAACTAATACTGCTTGGGTATTACGTAGATCCAAGGCTGCGTCAAAGAAGATAGTATGCAGGTAGGTTTCTTTATAGTAATGTCTGCATTGTGATTGTAAAAATCACTGTGTTTGAAGTGCTGTCAAACGGTCGGCTGTTAATAGTATATTATGATACTAGTGTATAAGTACGCCTTTAAAGCACGTGCGACGAGTTTAAGAGCACGACGCAAAGCGGAGTGCTTTTAACGTCGCTAGTGCTTTAATGGCACTTATACACGTGTATCATACGCTATTTTTTCTACGATCGTAACAGAAATATAAAAACTTAGTTCGATGACACTTTTTTCGTCACATTGTGTTAGACATTTTAGGTTATGTTGACATTCAAATTTACGGCAAAGCGTGTTTTAATTTAGTATTAAAACACGCCACTGGCAACGTGCAAAAAAGACGTATTTCGGGCGCTAATATTAAGAGTGCTGCGAAAGTCACTTTTGATACTAAAAACTGTGCAAAAAGTTGTCATTTTGACACGATCGTAGAAAACATTCAGTTTATACATAACATCACATGTCCGTTCTGTGTTGTTGGAAAGCGTGGAGTTGTGCGGAGTTAACGCCGCTAAATGTGAATTCTGCACAAACAATATAAAAACAAAGATTATTGACTAGTTGTTGATATAGGTGAGTTTAGAGTCTATAATGCAGGTTCGGTGGTTTGACTGAATAGCGTTGGTTTGTGTAGTGTAGATGCTGATGATCCCAGTTTTCTTGTATTCGTAATGTGATCAATTTAAATTTTAGGCGAGAGTATAGCTGCCACCATACGTCCTTTAATAAATCAAAGTCCACCCGAAGAACGTCAAAAAACCTTAACTGCCAGGCGTCAGTTTCTATTGTAGTAAAGGTACAGACAAAATGGAGTTGTTATAGAAATGAAAAATTAAGGGTAAATCTACGTAAAGTACGCTTTTTTTTCTATAGTCAAATTTATACCCATTCGGAGTCACGTGATAATCTAGTAATTTTACGTATGTCGATTCTTAAAAATGCAATTTTAGGGAAATAAATGACATTCCGTTTTGTAGGTTATCCTGACATATGCCAATTCTAAAACAAGGTTGCTACGGGTTTATTCTCTTATATGAAATCAAACTGAATTTACAGGTTAAAAAAAACATAACATGTCGTAAAATGTAAATATAATAAAGATATGTCAGCTGCTACATTAAAAACCTGCTGCGTATAGCAAATTTTAAGTCAATTTCTGTGCATGCATATTCTGTTATAGAACATTGCCATTTGAAGCCTATTTCCTTGCACAATCTATTTAGGGAAGAAACTGAATGTGAAAAATCTCCAGATTCTTCAACCAAGCATTTTTTTAGATTTTTTATGGTTACAAATTCTTTAGCTACATACATTTTATATACAGTGTCTTGACTGCTTCGTCGACTTCCGTTTTTGCATTCTTCACTTTCTGGCTCATATTTTCGGTAAATTGTGCTCTCCGAGATATTTAACGCAAGAGAAGCACGGCGAACAGCGTTGGAGGGTGAAACTGTTGATTTACTATTATTAATATTGTACTCTTCATAAAATAAAACGCATAATATTCAAATTAATTGTTGTGACTGCTCGTTATACCGCATGTCCGATGGTTTCTTTTAATTTCCAGTTTTCGGCTCAACAATTTTAGGTTTTATTACCCTTATCTCAATAACTTACACGAAAAATATAATCTGACAGATTAGAAACGTCAAATTTTTAAAATTAATTTTATGAATCGACATGCCTTTTTTTCAAATTTCTTCCATTTCATCTATTTTACTAAAGATGAACAGAGACAGACAAAAGTCACGTGACTCCGAATGGGTATAATTTTGACTATATAATAACTGTCAAAGTGTTACAATGTTGGTAGACATGCGATTAAAACGCTAGGAAATTTTTATACCTCGTGTTGGTAGAACTTTTTCAAAATTATGGTTATGTGTCAATTTTGAATGTCAAAGTTTCTTAATTTAAACTCTTAACAAATTTCTTTTTTAACATGGAATCATCATCATCATCAATAAAATCGGATAAAAAAAGAAAACCAAGAAATATTTAAATGCAAAAATGAAGCAAGCGATATTAAATTATGACATATCTGTCAAAATGACAATATTTTTTTTTAGTGGAAGAAAAGAACTAAAAATCTATGTACCAACATTATCTAAAACCTAGGGACCCTGCAGGAATGCAACTTATCCCCTAGAAAGTTGACCTTGAAAATTATTATAGAAAAAAAATGTACTATAGTCACAATTTTAATGGCATTTATAAAATTACGGCCTGCTGAATTGTGTGACAAATGTCACAGTGACGTTTGTCAAAACAATTCAGCAGGTAGTGTATAAAATAAATGAAACAATTTTAGGACTTACCAGCTCTAATTATTCTTAACAACAATCATAGCCATGCACTAAGCAATGCAGGGGCGCTTAGCTATTTACCTGCTACTAACGAACTTAAAAATGTTTTCGAAAAATACTTTAACGATGGCATGGGTATTACGGAGGCTTGTAATTTTCACAATAATAAATTAGAGCTTGCAATGGACGAAGATGGTATCGCAAATGCTTCTGTCAATCCAAAATACAGAACGGTAAAGTACTGGTACACTGAATGGAGGAAAATTAACTTCGGGTCACGTACTGGCATTGGTTCTTTGGAGGTACAGTGAGCGTAAAAAGTATTCGGTAAACCTACCCTTTTTCGGAAATAGAGAATTTTTCGTATCGATAATACCAGTTTAATAAAAAACAATTACAAAATCTTATTCTTTGAACAATTCTGTATTTATTTCTCAAGCATTACTCAATACAAAGGATAATTAGTATGGCGTAACATAAACAAATTAGAAAAGTAAAAATTCCTCGATTTGCTGAAACAAGTAGGTGTGCGCATACTTCTTACACAGCGAACTTCTGAATACATAATTTTTTATTTTTATTTTTTTTAGAAATTGAAAGAGAAGATTCCTGAATATGAAAGGTTAGGTATTTCCTTGCACATCAACGACGATCCATTTAGTGTGGTAATAGTGACACCAATAATGCGAAGAGCCCACAAATTACCGCACACAAAGGACATTATTTTTATTGACAGTACATCTTCATGCGACGCTGAAAATCATGTCATAACATTTGTTCTGACGGTTACCTCTGCTGGAGCAGTGCCTCTCGGCGTTTTCATAACAAAAAATCAAACATCGGCGGATTATATATCTGGTCTAAGGGGTATAAACGAAATTCTCGGAGACAATGCTTTTGGTGGTGTCTGCCCAAATTCCATAATGACAGATGATAGCGAATCAGAAAGACAAGCTCTCCGTGTAATATTTCCTTCATCAAAGCTTTTACTCTGTGCTTTTCATGTTTCACAATCTATCTGGAGATGGTTATTGGAGAAGAAACATTGTATTGAAAAAGGAGATCGTCAAATTTTATACAGATATTTCAAGAATATACTCATTTCGTCAAATAGTGAAGCTGCTGAAAATAATTTTAAATTGGCTTTATCAATGGAAATTAACGTAAAATACCCAAACTGGATATCTTACTTGCAAACTTACTGGGAGCGACGGCGTGCATGGTGTTTAGCATACAGGGATGGTACTACACATGGCCATCAGACAAACAACTTTGCTGAAATATGTGTCCGTCTTTATAAAGACATAGTTTTAAACCGATGTAAAGCCTACAATGTCGTCGCACTAGTTGATTTTACGTGCACTGTTCTTGAACAATATTATGTTCGGCGTTTGAGAAATTTCGCTCATGGACGTGTACCTACAAAAAAACTTCTTCTTCATAATCTGCTGCAAAAAACTTCTTATTTGACCAAAGACAACATAATTCAAATTGACAAATTTAATTTCCAAGTACCCAGTAGCAAGTGCGAGCAACAATTTTATGACATCGACATGAACGTGGGACATTGTACATGTCCCAGTGGAAACCTCGGAAGATTGTGTAAGCATCAGGCTGCTGTGTTTTTTTTTAATTTTGATCCGACTGCAACTGCCGCCAATGAACGATATGAGATGGCAATTTTAGCCCTAGGCGATAACGCGAAGGATAAAGATTTTTATGCACCACTCGTTGAAACTAAGTCGACTTGCCCAAATCATCCAGCTTTGAGTGACGAACTAGTTTTAAATTATGATGCAATAAACGCTGTAAATGTGAATTCTGAAACAAACTCAGTCCTTCTAGAAAACAAAAGTGCCGAAGATAATGAGTTTGAAAGTTTTCTTGGTACACTACGAGACCAACATGCCCAGTTCGGTACATCTAAAGTACTTCTGCGCAGATGTTTAAACAGGCTGGAAAAAGTAAAAACAAGAAACAGTTGGGATACATTTTTAAGTACTTGCGGTAGAACTTTTTGTCTACGCAATCGAGCTGGTGCTTCAATAAGAGTTCAACCGACGTCTGCCGCCAGAAGAAAACCAGTGTAACTAGAGGCAGTAAGCGTCGACCTGCAGGTCGGCCAGCAAAGGATGAAAAAACAAATCCTAAACGAAAAAGGAATCTTTCTTTAAATGTAAGAAGAAACTTACCCAATGCGAAATCACACTAATTGTTAGGTAAGCTATTGTAAAGTATGTTTCACGAATAAAACCTTTGTTCTGTAGTACATAATTTTTAGTTGAATTTTCTGTATCACCAATTGTTTACCTAATCTCCTACTTACTTTAATCCAAATTTTAATTATTACCCAAGTTTAAATGGTAAAGTGTAGACAAAACACACCGCTGATTAGCAAAAGCAAGGCAAATCATATCACTTATTAGCAAAAAACGATGTTGAAGACAAAATCTACCCGCGATTAGCAATGCGTGGACAAACCCTACTGCGATTAACAACAACCAATGAGAGAGCGCAATTTATAGCCTATTGCTAATCAATGGTAGATTCTGCCTAAATGCTCCCCGGCCATGTCCCTACATGGAATGTAGTGCCCGAACTTTACTAACTACATGCAAAGAGTGTAACGGACTGATTCGTCCCACTTTGGCACTTAAGAATTGCGTTAGTATTTAACAATTATTCTGCCAGGTATAGAACTATGCTGTATTTCTTACTTTGTAGTAATGCGATTATAATGTATTGTGTACTTAAAACTTACAGTGAATGTTTCGCGCGCTCCAATAGGGAAGTGCAAGCCAGCGGAATACTAATCACGTGTGCTATTATTAGAACTGCATGCGAAGGAGTGACGCGGCGGTTTAGTGTAATTTCGCGTTTTTAAAGCAGCAAAAGTCAGTCGTGCAGTAGTAACCAACCTGTGCTTACGTCCAAGCAAAAAGGGATGCCACGGGAAGTAAATAAGTTCCAGATTGGGGAAGCATCCTCAAGACACAGAATTTTATAGCAAGAAGCTGTTATTCTGGCTGCCAGTCGAGCTTCGAGGAGGCCAGTCGACTTTGCCAACGCACGAAGTCTGTGGGAGTACCTATGGAAGTCACGGAGCTGACCTCCTCGTTATCTTGCAACGAGGTAAAGACAAGTTTAATTATCATAAATAAAACCCACGTTTGAAAGCTTGGTCTAGAAAACTGGGAGCCGAAACATAAATACGAATTACGAAGCATTGCAACAAATTTCGCAATACTTTCAAACAGCAAATTACACGCCCGAAAGCAATGGGCAACATGGCGAATTGCACGTAAGCTGCTTCAGCTGATTTCAAGCTATTGGAGTCAGGGCTGCATTAAAATGGATTTGTGCGGAATTTAAACACTATTAGCACTGTTGGTTTTTTAACTTGACGTTGATAACCAATAATTCATACCTACACTTAAGGAGTGTATTCAAGCAAATAGATTCAGCACTAAGCTCGTGGACTGCTACTATTAATAGCGCATATATCCTATATATATTACCATTGTGTAGTCCTTTTATGTATTTTTTGCATGTATTTACTTTTACAGGGTATATGTATTTTCATGTAGACTGTTTGGTTTTTATTACTGGGAGGATTTACATGTATCATTACAGCATTAGAGGTGGCAGCGGGCAGGCCGAAGCTCTCTATGTTGACAAATACACTTAGCTGCATTGTCTTGTCCATCTACGACTGAGTTAACTAGCAAACAAAGGGCAATCTAAATTCACAGTAAACTTCTTACTTGAATTTTTATGAACTTTTAAACAAATTCGTATCTAGACTATTATTGCAAATTTAATGTTCGTAAATAAATTTTATTTAATCTTAAAAGTACCGTGGAAATTTTGGGTCTTGGTGAATGACATAGGAAATATTTTAGTTGTGGTTGCTGTCGCCATTTGTAAAATCGCGACACCTATGGCTCACACCCCTCAGTTAGCCATGACATCTGAACAGGTTGCTTGACAGCCCACTCGACTCTCGCCGTGGGTGCATTATTTTATGGCTAGCAAACTTTTTAGTTAATAGAATTTGATGGAAGCACCGGTCGGCCTCGGCCTCTAGCCAATGAAGAATTTATATATGAAATTTATCGCACTCACAAAACAATAAATTCTCTAGGGATAGAAAATTTGTAACCTTCGAGAATCTTTCGAGCATCGATGTCTAAATGTTCGTATATCTGACTTTTTGAAGAACATCTCTGAAGGTTACTCGTATTCCAGGTCTGTAGAAAGCCCTCCCATTTCATTAGAAGTCGGCATTGTTGACACACAGACAAATATTTCATTTCTGCATAGATTGTACAAAGCCTATAGTTTCTGCATGCTTATATATTTTCTACTAGTAACTAGATCGTACCTTCATGTTATATAACTAGAAATTAATCGGACAGTATTAATATTTATATATTGTTTGCTATTTACTAGTTCGCTTTTCGAATACACTTTTTCAGGTAGGCCCTTTAGTATTATCAAGAGACAGGTTGCATTGTGACCAGCCTAATAAGTTTGATACAATATAGCTTGTAACCAAGACGTCACCTTAAGGAACTTTTTCTTGAAATAGTCTTGTAGTTTTGTGTGAATTCAACATACTCTATTGTTCGTACGTATGTGAGCTAAGCGTTAACAGGTGGCGGTCCAAGGTGAGTAAACAAATGTAAAACGACACAGCTGCTGGAAATGATGTAATAAAGGCAGACTTCATAAAAATGTATGCAACCTGTATATTTAACATACGCACGCTCGTCTAACAAAATAGTGTAATATAGGCTGTAGAGAATGAGCAGAACCGACTTTTTCTAATGATTGGAAAAAGGTATTACTGTCATAATGCACGAAAGGGTAATTTACAGAATTAGCGAGGAATCAGCCTTTCAAATGTCAGAAACATTTTAACGTGTACTACTTAATAAAATTAGTGAGAATCTTGACAGTACTCACTGGAAAGAACAACTCGGGTATGGATCTGGTTGGATGTGCGTGGATAACACAAAAATAATTAGGATTGTTATTGCTTATTCGGATGAATACCAGTCGCCGCTTTAATTACTATTCATTGATCACCAGCGTGCACTTAATTCAGTAAGCCGACAATATACCTAGACTGCGCTTAGAAATAAAAGGCTTCTACAAAACTAATCCTCTTAATCAAAGGAAAATACCTGGCACAGAATAGCTAATGCCGAATTATAGAGGAAAACTGATAAAGCAGATATATTAGTACAGTTATCCGAAAGAGGAAATACCGGTGCTTAGGTGAGACTTTGAGAAAGGCCAGGAAAGCACCGAGTCATGTTGCTTTGGTACGAAATTCACAGAGAAATGAGGAAGAGTACACCCTCCTGCTACATGGGGAAAGACATTAACAAATGAATTTGGAAAAACCATCCCACAGTCAGTGGAAACAACTTTGTAATGTATCCTAAATAACGCATGTAAGTAAATGTAAATAACTCTATACCTCTAAAGAAAAAAAATGGATTTTAAAAATAATAATGTTTGGTTATTTTAGATTTTAAGAATATTCGCGTGATTTTCGCTGCCTGATATTTTAGTTTCGCTTGTCGTCGCAGTTTGCAAAAGCGCGATACTGTCGGTTCGCATTCCTAAGTCCCGCACAACATATTGAGAAGGTAGGTTACTTGACAACCCGAATGGCGACCGCTAAAAGCGCTAATTGGAGTTCATTATGTTAACTTTTGATCGGAACGTCTAGTTATTTTTCCCTGTGTGGAAGGTTTTTATGTCGACAGAAGCAAAGAAACGCAACGGACTTGGGCGTGCTAATTCGGCGCTCTTATACTCAGTACTAATGCAGTAAGGTTATTTAGTGCTATATAGTGAATAATTGGCCTTAAACAAAGAAGTCATAAGAACTTCTATCGACATAAGGTTCGTTGGTGTGTCAGACTTTCCGAACACGCAAAATAATAAATACATCCTCGGCCTTGCACGGGCTCCAGGACAAAATTCCCCCACTTCTGTCATTCCGACGAACACCTCCTCTTCATGTTGCAGCTCTAGAGGAAACTCCTGAATCTTTCCAGTCGGTATTGGTGACGCTTTGAGATAAACATATACGGTATTTTAGCTAGCTTCGCAGGAGTTTGTAGTCCCTGCATTTTATACCTTTTTTGCTAGTAGATAGAGCTTACCAACATATACAGTTACAAGTTTTAATCAGATATTATTGGTATGTAGGTGTTATTCGAGTGTTCACTTAAGGGCATTAGCTTAAGCCCCCTATTGGAGAAAGCCGGGAATGTGGTTAATAGATAGATTGGGTTTCGAGAAGCACACTAAAATTGATACAGTATTGCTTATAACCTTAGGGTCATTTACTGCAGGTAATAATAAGTTGCATAGCGGACAGTGCAGGCTGCCGCTGGTTATTTTGTCCTGTTTTGTGTGTTTCCAATATACATTATGTGTTACCTGTACTCTGTACCACTAAATGCAGGTGATTCTAGAATCGAGTTAAATGGTAACAGGTGGAGGCGCAGGTAAGTTTTACAATTTTCAGCTATCCCTTTGAAATTAGAAAATGCCAATTATCTCTGACTAAGAGAATCGAAATCTAGTGGTGCCCTTGTAATAATAAGTACCTATTTCTTACGTCCCCCCTGAACTGATCTAGACGAAATCGCCAATGCCTTACAAATAGGACCGCGCCCTTGACGCTCTGTAGCTAGCTACATATTTGGTTTTGTTTTAGATTTTAGTGTAATAGATGTCTTTCTCGCAGTAGAAACATTTTACACAGAAAACAGTTAACAACTCAAGCAATTATATTGAAATTGTAGTTATTATTTAAACATTAAGAGTATAGTAATTATTCTAAACCGCACATAAAGGGAGTGACGAATGGTAAGATGTTAAAATGGATAAATGTGTATCCACAGCGTGTAATGTGTTTATAAAATTGTAATTTGGACTATATACCTATACTAATATGAAAAATAAAACAGAAAGCATACGGTTTTTTTATAAAATATATTTAATTTATACATTCAATGCATAATGTTTTAAAAAACTAACTTTGTTTATTTTCAATAAATTCCCCACTCCTAGTATAAATAATGAAAACTCACTAGTGAGTAAAACTTCATTTTAGTCACTGAAAACAGTTGTATAATGTATGGTAATAAGCGCTGCTGTAAGATAATAGCTATTTATGCAATAAGTGCTAAAAGTTGACGTGCATAAACGACTTTTAGCACGCGTTGCATACTATATTTTATCTACGACCATAATTTTACTGTTATTAATCCATAAATATCGATTTAACAAAGGTTTTCATCTACGATACTTCTAATTTATGTCATAATAAACAGTAGCCCTTGGCGCGCGGGCGAATGTTTGCGAAGCCATGTTTGCGAAGCCAGTACTATCAAGGTCAGTTACGAAAGGTAATTATTCATACTCTATATCTGACCTTATTCATTACATAACGCTTTAATTATTTCAAAAACACTTTACCTGTAACGCAAGAAGTAACTAGAATAACTTTACAACTTCACTTAAAGTTTGAAATTGTAGTTTTATAACCTCACTTCACTTTATACCACAGATGCGCTTAAAGTGATTTCTTTAAACACGCTAAACTATAAAACGTCACTTTTAGTGAAACAAGCTAGTGCTAAAAGGCCTACTTTTAGTAGTGGTCGTAGATAAAATATAATATATTCCATTTAGATAGTTTAACTATAAAAATTGTAATTGCTATTGCCTCAACAATTGCTTCAGGCTGAGCTATTAAGCTATGGGTTCCCAACATATAAATTATAATATAACACTTATACAGCCACGAAGTTCAGAGTGGTACATCTATTGATTTCCTATTGTTTCTGACAATTCAGCATCGTAGTTTAGATCATGTATATATACAGGAGAGCTAAAGCCTCTGTGCGTTATTTATGTGCTGCGTTATGAAAAATGATTTTTTTATATATTTGCTGTCATCGCTGTAACATATCTGTGATTCTAATCCATTCGGTTCACTAAGTCATTGGGTGATTTATGAACTGCCAGCTAATGCTCGTCGATGGCTGGCTTATTCAATTGAATTATTTTGTCACCGCTTACATTGATGAGGTCGCATTAGCCTATAATTTTATTAATGGCAATTTGCTAATAGGCGACATTATTTTAATTGTTTTAAATCAGTTTGCTTTGCTAAAAATAAGCTCATTCTATTTAAAGGACGAAGAGGTAACAATGCGTTTAATCCAGGATATTTTGTATGTTTTCTGAAGTTGTTTGTTGCTTCCACATTTTAACACTGCACTCTTTGTGTGGAAAGTTTAAAATGACACAAACTCTTCCATGCTTGTCGATTGATGAACTTTGGAAGAGTTTACTCGGCGACGTAAAATGTGGTTTCGTAAATCTAACGAAGCTAAAATAAACGTTTGTAATTCTTTGAAATAGATATGGTTTTAATAATATACACACAGACTTTCTACAGATATTTTTTGTGAATTAAATTGTGTTAAATTGAATAGCAGAAATTACTTCTAATGTAGTTATTAAAAACCTTTTTGTGTATCGTATTCACAACAAATTGGTTTTCTTAATTTACGGAGAATCTGGTGTATGCAATTGTTTACAAACTGTAATGTTGGTATATAATGTCGAATAGCTAAATAGTTATACCGGGTGCTGACTTGCGCGACGCACCATAGGGATTTGCATAGTAAATTCTTTATATTCAATTATTTACTCATCTAATTATTTTAGAGCTAAATTGTAAATATATTTTTTGTACAGAAAAAAATACTGCATCCATTTGTACGGTTGCTAACAATTATTCAATTTTGGGATCCGAAGGAATGCAAAAAATGAAACTTCCATTTTTACAAAAATCAGTGATGCCATGGAATCATTGAAACAACCCAAAGCCAACGCAAGCGTGGCGGAGCGACAATATGTGTTGTTTGTTTGTTTGTCATTGATGTTTGACGTTTATAATAATTCATTATTAATTATGTTCTGCTTAATAATGTCTCTGTAACTGGACTTTGTCCATAACAAAAATAGTTTTATGGTGGACGTTCGTTAAGTAAGCTCCTTGTTTATTGTAAAATATCCGTATCGGCAAATTTCAAACAGCACAACCATTAATAGACTGATACATTAAGTTTAAAACTACAGGCACGTTATTAAATAATTCTAAGTGCAATAATCAGGTTCAGAACTTACACCAAAACGAGAAAAACGACAATACGTTCAATCTTTTGACAGCAGTGACTGAATGATCGCCCCACGAGTACTTGCGTTGGCATTGGCTTGTTTCAATAATTCCATGGCACCACTGATTTTTGTAAAAATGGTAGTTTGATTTTTTGCATTCCTTCGGTTCCGGAAAATGAAAAATTGTTAGCAGCTGGATGCAGTATTTTTTTCTCTCCAAAAAAAGTATTTACACTTTAGCTCTAAAATAATTAGGGGAGCAAATAATTGAACATAAAGAATTTACTATGTAAATTCCTATGGTCCGTCGCGCAAGTCATCACCAGGTATAATAAGTAAATTATACTGCCTAAAGTCTTTTTAAGTCGAAACATTAAATATCGAACCCCGACCTATGTGTACCTCGATATAATTATATTAGTGAATGGAGTAAGTCCGAACACAAAAGTGTTGGGTCATAATAACATTTGAAAGTTCTTGCAGTTTACTCCCATAAACTACAAAGTCCTAAATAAAAAAAAAACTTTAAACAATTAACTAATAACATTCAAAATCAAATTCGACAGAACATATATATGCACTAGATGCAGTTGTGGGAGTAAAAAACTATTATGACAGTGTTTAAATTCAAACGATTTAAATGGTTATTTTGCTAGTTGAGCTACTGAAACAACCTCAAATTTTCCAGAAAAGGGTGGAAACACACCTATTGATTTCTTAGTTTGTGCAAATCACAAATAAATAAAGTAGACTTAATACAACAGTTATCAGCTCAGCGACGGTTTTTGAAATAAAAGTGTTTAACACCAGAAAGTTGTGAAGTAGAAGTCTTTTAAAATAATTTTAAATGCCTGTTTTCAAACAAAATTAACTCATTTTATAGCGAAGGTATATAAGTTCGAGTAGACATTGAAAGAGCACTTCTCAAGCAAAGTAAATTTTATTTAATTGCTTTGTTTTTCTTAGCGAGAGGATATATTCCTGAACAGGTGCTGCAGATCAATTTAAAGTGTTCGTACGTATTCTTTAAGTTATATTCGATATGCAAGGGACAGCAAATCCGATACACAGTATAATAGTGACCATTTGTATAATAAAAGATCAATTACAATGGGCAAGGCCTGTAAGGCCGTTAGCACAAAGCAGTAGAACAAGAAATAAACAATAAGACAAATAATATAATTAATATCAAATAAAATTAATGGTATGCTTCAAAATTAATGTATACACTCACATAATTAAGCACTAGCAGTGAGAATTTCTCAAGGGATGCTCTCATAGAAAGCTTGCTGACCATCTTGTGGGCGCCAGGCTTTAAGCGAGCGCAGTTGGAAAGTAACAAGCGAGCGATTCACGTGGCGTTTATCTCTCGGTTTGAGGTGGAAACACAAATATGGGGAGTGCATCTGGGTCGTGTACTAGCCACTATTTAGAAGTTTTTCAGTTCTGAATTCTAATATGGAACGGAAAATAAGAAGTAGTTTATATAGTTTACGTAAATACCTATACTGTTTTGCATGCATCAAAGTAACTATTCTGTATGAGGTAGAACGACCCTTTCCAGGGTACAAACATATTGTTTCCCCATCTCACTCTCAATCACTGTAGACTGAGAGGGGACAATGATCAGGGTAAGAACAGATCGTTGTCCCCTCTCACTCCAAAGTACTTTCGAGTGTTCGATCTGTCCGTACCGTTGATAAATACGTCATATTTGCATAGGCACACTAGTATAATCTATGTATTTTTAGTTGGATTTTACTGCTCTTTCAGTGTTTGTTTGTGATTCGGAAGCATCAGGAATTGTTCTTTACAAAATTAGATGTAGAACCCGTTGATTGACTATCTGAAAGTTCTTACGAATGAATGTAACCCCTACTGTTTCTTTAACTCCGTAACGATATATATTGTTATCTGCATCATTCTTTATAAATTAGGTCTTATAGTCGAGTTATTATGTATACTTTTTTGTTGTAATTAGTTTTTCAAACTGTGCGTTATGCAACCTCCAACCAAAGAATTCTTACAACCTATTCTGTTTTGTTAATGAAAATAAATAAGCAGTTTCTGTTCCAATAAAGAGTTAAACTTCAGGCAATAGAGGCCTGTTTTACTCATACAAGTTATTAAATTGACTTCGAAGAATGAAACAAGTAAAAATCTTCGAGCTTTCGTATTTTACAAATATTGCGAGAATATAATACTCGCACCTTCACCAACAAAATGTTCCTGCTAAAAATAGAAGTTTTACATAATTTTCTTGTTATGAATCTGACTTCCATAATAACGTATGTTAATTGTTACATCAAAAGTATAGATGTGTTATCAGCATCATAAAATACTGTGAACGTAAATTAGAGGGAATTTTTAAATTTCTAAATATATTTGCAATGCAAATACCATAAGAATAAATTCGCTGGTCTGAAACACCAAAGCTGTCAGGAAGTCCGATATAAAGTTGGAAATCGTAATTCTAATTAATAGGACTTTATATGAATGTGACAGTATCATATACCATGGCTGTCTGCTAAGTTCCAGTTGGGGCTAATTAATACAACCTGAAAATGTTTAGGTGTGCACATATCGTTGTCTTATGTTAAACCAACAATTAATTACTTTCGTCAGTTTTTAGCTGTGAGGACAAACGCTTGCTTAAAATCTAAAAACTTGGAAGACTCTTTGTGGTCCAACATAGTGACATTAATTCAGAGATTATATATTACACATTGCTGTAGTAAATGGTATATACAATTTGATTCCTAAACGGTGTCTTAGGAATCTGCCAGGACTCAAAACTCATAATTTTGGAATAGAGGAATGGAGTAGATGTATTCGGATACTGACTCAAGGACTTGACCTGACCTGTTTTATTTTATGTTCGTAGGGTGTAAGAACTACTTTTAGCAACGTGCCACTCTATTTGCACGTCCACGTCGATATCCGAGCGCAGCCCCAATTTGACAATTTGTAGCCACGGCGTTAAGAAAGGAAGCAGATGTGTCATCGAGTGACGGAATAGCGAAAGATTGTAGAGACGAGCTGCAAAAATTCAAGACTGGGTATTTTCTAACTGACATTTTTTATTCTTGTTAACATAGAATTTCGGCTTAGGTCGCGTAGTATTTATTGAAATTTGTCACTCATCACCGCAGGTGGGTGATTTCATACCGCAATTTGAGACCTAAGAATTACCATTGACACAGTCACAGCAAGCAAGGGGTGTAAGCTCACCCTTGCTTGGTTTTTGAAAACAGTGCACTTGAACTTGTGCGCTGCAGGATATCGGTACAATAGTGGCGTTAGAAACAGCTGTTTGAGTAATCTAACATTAGTGGTCGTAGCGCT
>CALNHX010012367.1:0-25625 GCA_940337035.1 Agriotes lineatus
GTATGTAATAGAAGTAATAAAACTAGCAACAACAGCAATATGGAGGGAGTTAGAAATAAAGACTCTCTCCAGGCAACAATGAATTCTCGGCCCACAATTATTCTCAGTAGTTTTCGATGAAGCAATAATAAAATGTTAAGTAAAAACTGAACAATTTCAGGTAGGAACCTAGCAACTAAAGCAAGTAAAAGTAACAGAGTTAATTAAAATTGCCTGGGAGGGTTGGTGGATAAACTTAGTAGCTCATCAGTTCTTCTTGTTGGTCACAAGCCCGGGTAAAGAAGAAGAGATGCAACTAACTGGCAAAATCCACATTTTATAATTGCATTAACCCACGCAACTAGAGCGCATATTTTGGAATCTGGAATTGCCAAGTAAGTCAGTCACACTCAAGAATTTTGCAGGGCGAGGCAAATATTCATAATTAAAGAAAAAATGTGATGCCCCATAACCTCAAAATAGCAAACAGAAGAAACAAAGAATGTTTAAGAAAAAAAGAACATCCCTAGAAAACTAAATGAAGAATTTTAGAGATGGGATTGAAACTCAATTACCTGAAAACAGAGTATAAATGTGCATAGGGAGAGAGGCCTAAAGTATAAGAATACAAAACAAAGATATTAGAACTTGCACTGCATTCAAATATGTGGAATTTCTTCTAAAGTGTAAACATAACTTCAAAAACAAAATTATTGACCTGGAAAAATATTCCCACCATCCTAAGGACAAGTCAACTCATTGCCTTATACCGTGATAGGTAGTAAGAGACGGTTGAGGTTGCTAAATTTCTTGAACATTATTAACAGTAAAAAAATCTGCATAAAAACTCTTGTATGATACACAAATGACATGAATTACAAACTAGTGAAAATCTTTCTAAGTAAAAAAGAAGCATTAGGAAATAGCTTTTAGTGCCCCCTCGCTTTGCATCAGTCGGCGCTCCTGGCTACGAGTCCCAGTAACAAAGGTTGCCTCCACGCGAAAATGATTAACGGTATTGTGTACGTCTGCGTTTCGTATAATGAGGCGTAAGTAGATAATGCGCCGATACTTGCATGTGTTAACGGGCGTTAACCGAGCGGGCGTCAATAAGCGGATCATTGGCAGGATATGATGTCATCATTGACAGCTGCCGTCTGTAGCACAGCCAACTAACTAATCACTACTAATTATTACATCTATACCACTGCGCTCCTACCAGGATGAGTTAATGAACTTGCACTTGTTTGTGTAGTACTCGTTTTCGGAACCGTTCGAATAATTGCCTTTGCGTTAATGACGTTTGGGGTTAGCGATTCGGGTCGCTGTCGAACAGCCAACTGTCCAACCACAAACCCAATTACATAACAGTTCGAAAAAAAATAAACATTTGCAAAAAGCGCTATTGAACAACACGGGCAATATTTCTAAAGCATTTTTAATTTTCTACTACCTTCGTCGTTAAAAGGGACAAACCTCTGATTAACATATGTTGGGGAAGAAAAATTCGATCAAATTCTCATTTATAAATCTAATCAATTAACATGATCTGTCGGTACACGAATTTTTTTATCAAGATTGCTTTTCACATATCCTTACTCAAGTATGGACTCTCTTAAACTTCAGCTTGACTTAACCTCTAGATGACTATATGGTATTACCTTTATTATATTGCGCTGTGTATCAATTATGTTTTGTTCATTATTTTTTTTTCAAGTCTAGGAAAAAACACGGTTTCTACAATACCAAAATCGTCACAGAAATAATTTAAATGATTATTCCCTAGAGAAGAAAAATGTAGGGAGTTTTCATTATAACTGAAACAACAGTTATGTCAAATTCTAGGTTATCAGGTTAGGTTTTGCGTCAGTCTGTATCAAAACTGACGGAAAACTTAACCTGATAACTTCAAATTTGACATAGACCAACTTCAAATTTAAAAATGTCAATAAATTACGTTTAAAAAATCAGGTTTGTAGTTTTAAATCTTCCTGCAACGTGAAAAAATAGTATATGCAAATCGGAGAGACTGCTATTTTATTTCAGTGCTATGTGACCCTCAAGCGTCGCCCTCGAGTCAGAAATTGCACCTCAGCAAAATAACGCATTTCTCTCCCTCATTGTATAATCTACTGTTATACTAGCTCAGTAATATTTTTTATACAGCAGAACTCTGATTCAGGTTGGAACATGCATTTGTATGCTTGAAATAAATTTGTTACGACTCTTTCTGTTCAAGCTCAAGTTTTCCAGCAAGGTAGATTTTTTTACTACGAATTGTAAGTAGACAGATTAGTTAACCTCTGAATTCGATAACACCTTGAGAGATTAATTATCAGCTTCTCTCGAGTAATTAATTATTATGAGTTATATTTGAATTTTTTTTCATTAATTTTGCCATTAAGGTAATTTTTAAACCGGTCTCCCACACATAATATTGTTGAAAACTTTTATGAAGATCTCGGCTACTTTGATCCACATAAGTTCTATCAGTTATCTGCATCAAAGTTGAGGAATAGGTAAATGCCAAATTACAAACATTTTAATTATTTATATCAGATTATTGGCAAATACTTCACAATTTATGATCGTGTACAGGGTATTTTCTGGAGTAAAATAAACAAACTTCTACGCAACCACCCTACCACGATTTTGGAGGTTTAAAAATATCAATTTGACATTTAAAAAACCTAAGTTAAATTATTACACACTATAGACCTAAATTTTCCTTACAGCTAGCATCACAATTTCAGTATACAAGCTTGGCTATCTGTCACGTTTAATTTTAAACGTAGCACTTCTTTATGCCCGTTTTTAAGTTCTTTGACCAAATTCTACATTTACACCATCTTAATTATAGTTTAAGCACCACAATTTTAAATTTCTATAATTTGGGAAGTATCTAAACAAACATGTTCTGCTAACAGTCACTACCGTTGTCATCTTGCCACATCGAGCTGCTATTGTTCACAAACAGCTGCTTGGCATATTCCAAGTGCTTATTTCGATTTCTCTATATTTAATTTAATTGCACCATTTTTTTGTTAAATGTACAGCACATCTGCTTGTACATACCTTTTCTATTTCGTCGAACTACCTACCATGTTATGAGAACAAACAGAAAACAAAGTGGGTCATATAGACATTTTAGACAATAGATATTATGTAAAATTGAAGATAGGAAGTGGTGGTCAATTAAAATAGCTCTAATAAGACAGACAAATTCGAAAACAACCAATCGGCAAGGTGAGAGAGAGTGACTGAGCAAGTAATGTGGAAGGCGTAAGAAATGGTGTGAAAGAGAGTATGTAAGAAGGGTGGATAACGAATTTCATGTAAAAAAACAAGAATAATTCCCAAAGAAAGGACGATCAAAGAAGAAGGAATAAGAGAAATGGAAAGGCTGTTCTCAAAAAAATAAGACCGTGATGTGTCATCCACTGGTACAGGCAGAAGAAGGTAAGAAGATACCGCCACTCCCAGAAGAAAAACTGAAAAAAGCAACAAAGAACGAATAGAATAACATCTTCTTCGTCCTCTTCTTATAGTTTTAACCACAACGTGGTTCTATGAGCCCTCTTTGCCCTTACAGCAGGTAGGTGGCTAGCTTTGCCCTTTGAAAGTGAGAAAGAGTTCCCTTGTTAGGGGTTAACAACTACCACAACTGTTAGCGTGGTAGCCGTGGAGCGTACGATTTGAAATTTTATAGGCACCGGCATCCGAACCTAATACGACCGCTTGAGAGGCGAGCATTTGCTTGCTGTGCCATCCGCTCACCTGAAAAAGGGAGAATTGTCCAAACTAGAATAGTACTGCTGGAGAAGGGAAAGCATGAAAACATACCACCGTGTGCATGGTGAAACGTCCTGGAAAGATTGATAAGTGATGGGCCAGTTAAAGAATTTGATGTAAAAGGAAACTTGACTGAGAACCAGTGTGGATCCACGAAGATAGAATCTTCAATAGATGCAATAGGTAAAGTACAAATATTCGCACATGGAAAGTAGAACTCACCAGAGAAAACATAAGCAAGTACTTGATAACGATGGTGTGCAGCTATTTACCTGATAGGAGGCTATCGATCAGCGAAGATCGACCAAATGAGTGGAGTTTTGTAGGAATCGGTTGTCGGATGGACACTGTGGAATATCTATTACAATTCTGCCATGAAGGCAGACATAAAACTTGTAGCTTACGCCGACGACCTCTCAATAGCTGCGATGGTAAGGACCGCTGAGGATCTGACGCCAAAGATTAATAGAACAGCAGAAATAGCACGCAGATGGATGAGTTAAAGACGACTCACACCAGCACTACAAAAAACCGAAGCGGTGGTACAGGTGGGAAGAAGAACTATTAAACAACTCACCATAGAAATGGAAAGTATAGAAATTAAAACAACATGATATAAGACATGTAATAAAAATGTTAAGAACAGCAGGTTACGCAGTGACAGCCTTATCAGAAATTATACCAATCATAAGTGGAACCAAAGGCAGCAAAAGTTGAGTATTGGCATCGGTTGTTATATATGGGGCGCCAATATGGAAGATATTTCCAATTGTGAGGCAAATAAGCCTGCCTCATTTATCCGATTATTCTACGTAATTTTGGTTGGAGTAGAGCTAACTTCACGCTGAGTTTTAAGCGCCGCAGGTCGAATTTGAAATCACGGTCTCTTTCGGCGACCACGCAGTAATTTCAATTACTTAGCCTTTCTGGGGATTTAAAACCCATGTGCCAACTCAAAATTTCTATTAGGCGTAGAAGAGCATGGCAATTTTTCTTTACACCCATTAAGCCAGCGTGCTCGATTTAATCGCTTTTTGCGGCATTATAACTCTGAACCGACCTTCAGCTAAGTATATTTTAAATTGCCGTGCTAATTATATGGAATTAAGCTGTCGTACGATCTGGACGTTCAAACATGAGTAAGCGGAGTAGATGCGCAAAGATGACTTCGACGTGGTTACACATCACCAGCCTGAAGACGTCTGGTCTTGGCAATCTCGGTGACGAGGTCTTTTTCTGCTTGAATGCCTAAGACATTGCAGTTTCGGTCAGGAGCTTTTGGTGTTTTATGCTGTGTAATACTGTAAGTACTAGCACATGCTTGTTTTTCTGCTCATATGTCAGCCGAATATTTTATTTGTACAAATATTAAACATTCGTTTATCAAACATATCTTGGAAATTTTAAAATATCATCCAAGTTTTTAGCTTGTTTAAAATAAACCTCTGCGCGTCATTATTTTTTAGTTTCAATTTATGTCTGGGTTAACACCAACTAGCTTTTTAATTTTGAGGCTGGATATTCATAACACCCGAAATAATTTTGTTATTGTTGTTGATTGCAATAATATTATATTTGAGGACAATAAAAGCTTAGTTTTTTTAAGTTTGGGATTGTTAAGGGAGAAGCTACAAAAGGTAAATGCGTTTGGGACTGTTAGCTAGATCTGTTTTTGTCATGGTGAACAACTGGCGCCCGTTTCTATTTTCAAATTATTATATGCATTTTAATAACCTCAAGAACCACCGCCTAGTTCTTATCCACGCCATTCACTAGCGAAAATTTAAGCTAGCCAGGATGGCGGTCACGCTTCATTTAATATTGCTATCAGAAGTACAAAAAATTAAAAAGACTCTAAAGTGCCTGAACTCTATATCGTGGGATAAATACGTAACAGCCGAAAGAAAGGCATAAAATCCGTTCTATGCTGTCGAGCCAAAACTAGACACTGATCACCGAATACAAAAAAGAAATAATCCTCTAGCAATAGATTATCAAAGAAGCAGTACTGCTGTATCAAGAACGGAACATATTACAAACGAAAAAAACCAGAACAAAGACGAAAGCAGAAGATAATATCATAGATGGAGTGAAAATAAAAGAACTCAAATGCTACGACTTCTTACTTGGATGGATCAATTAAGATGGTCGAAACAGATATTGGAATGGGTCTCACTACTCACTACGTAGACGGTCATAGCACAAATGAATTAGTAAATTCAAGGAAACGAAGAAACTGGCGGAGGGAGATACATACGATCATAAAGGATTGAGAATTGGCACGCGAAGATAGCTTCAGATATATGTGATATTTAGGAGTGATAGTGTTTAATGTTCTATGAGTAACATAGCACATGGTCTTCTTCTAAAGCAATATAAGGTGTAGCTTAAAGGGTTCGGAAATTTTAAAAAATCTTTTTTTGGATGCGCTTTCAATGCTATTTATACCCACTTATCATTTTGTATACTTTCTACTTCAATGTTCATAAAAAATCTTGTGTTTACAATTGATAATAGAAAAAGAGGGAAGCAGTTTTTCAAGATTTCAACAATATCAAATCCTTCAATGTGTTCATCTGAATTTTACAAATTATCTATATCTTTAATCTTTGAAGGCGAAGAAAAGCAAATTCTTCTCTCGGATATGTCACCTTCTGACCAGAACGATCACCTTTTCTACGTTCTCAGTTTTCAGTAAACGCAACAACGGGGAGCTGTTGAGGTCCCTTGAATTTTGTTCATACCGTGCTGGTAATGCTTCTTCATTTTGCCTCAATTTGGAATAAGCATTTTTATAGTTCGTCTTCTATTTTACTTCCAGTAATGATCAAACTGGAACGTTGCCGATTTTTTCAGCGTATAGAAGACGTGTTACTCTAATTTTCCGTTGTATTTTTTCAGCTAAAGCACACATGCATCATTTCGAAGAGTTATGTTATATAATTAAGCATAATTTTCACACAAAATCAGTATCCAGGATATGAATCTCTAGTATCGAAATGAGAATAATTTTTTAGCATAACCAATTAACATTTACTAAAACGGAAAACAACGATTAATCGTTCTCACTTCGAGTACGAAAAAACTTCATTTGCACAAATAGCACAACTTCCACTCAACAACTAGTCAGATAACCTTTACGCAGATTTGCCTCATCTACAATATCAACTATAAAATTGGTAATTGGGCGCCCACTAGCATCGGCTACAAAATACATATACGAGATTAGTTATATGATTGCTTATTTCCTGCATTGCTGTAGTAGTATAGACATCACTATCTTATATTTTTGTTGGTAATTTTCATGTGGAGTAAAGGTGTTAAGATAATTTCCAAAAAAAAAAAAAAATTTAAATCAAAATTATAATAACCGATGCAACAATTTTTTGTTATTTTAAAGTTGATAATATTTCAGCTACCTACTTAAAATGATTTAAAGACTTATCGAACAGAAGACTTTTGTACGGAGCCACAAAACAGGTCGATTTTCGAAAGTTATTGCGGAAACTGAATAAAGACTCATATTTAAAAATTAAATCTCTTGTGCTTTTTATTTACTTTGTATATTTCATGATTTTTACTTACCTTAGGCGAGAGACATATTGTATTTGTGAAAAAATCATTTTCCGAGATTTCTTCCGATATTCACGTTTCAGGGTCCCTAGATGATGAAAACATGTTTTTTCACTTCCGCCTGTCTGTCTACCGACCTCTGTGGGTTAGTGGTTAACACGCATACTGCTCTAACTTAGGTTTTTAGGCGATTTCCCGGAGTCAACAGAGAACTTTCTCTGAGACGAACATCGGGGCATTAATTCTACACCCTCTCTGACGCTTCTCTACCCTTTCTTCTTTCACTCAACTTTTAATTTCCATTCTTGGCTGAAGACGGACGCAAGGACCCTATAGCAACTCCCCCCCCCCCCCCTAATTGGGGAAACTAAAAGTACAATGAACCTTATAACGTTCTAACTCTTTCTGCCTGTCTGTCTGTCCATCTGTCTATCCGTCTGTGTGTTTGTCAGTTGGCAATATAGATTGTTGGAGGAATAATGATTTTTGTATACTGATTCGATGTTTACCTGGCTCGATTAAATATGTACATCTTAAATTATGTTTTTCTGCTTTTCTTTGCAACTCTAGAACTATTGGTTAGATAAAATAACTATTTGTACAACAAGTGCTAAACGTGGACGTTTATGCACGAGACATGAAAATTATGAAACGAAGTCGAAGGCTGAGTTTCATAACATGTCTCGTGCATAAACACTTTTAGCTCAAGTTAACATACAGTATTTTTTCTGCGGCCTTAAATTTACTCTTATTAATCCATAAATGTCGATTTAACAAAGGTTTGCATTTATGACAGTTATAATTTGTCATAATAAAGAAATGGCCTTGGCGCTCAGGTGAATTTTTCTGCAGCCAGTAGCTGTCAAAGTCAGTTATTATAGGTAATTATAATAGTACTCATCTGACTTTATTCATTACATAATTCTTTAATTATTTAAAAACACTTTACCGCTAACGACAGAAGTAACTAGAATAACTTTATAACATAACTTTCAGTTCAAAATTCTAAATTCCACACCAGCTGTTTTTTTAGCACATGGGCTAAAAGTAAACAGCTGATTTCACTTTTAACACGCTATATTATAAAACATCTCTTTTAGTGAAACAAGCTAGCGCTAAAAGGCTTACTTTTAGTAGTGGTCGTAGAAAAATAACATTTTGCATATAGCTGAGGTTTTTATCATTGACGAGAGTAGGAATATTTTAGACCTAACAGGTTCTGTCTGTTTTTGTTTTATCCCCAAACCTGTTAGAGAAAAATTATATTTTGCATATAGCTTACGCTTCTACTATTGACGAATATTGGTATTTAAATTTTTTATTCAACAGATACTACAGGGTACACATTGTAATGCAGCATGCTGTGTAGATGCTTAATTAATTCAGTAATAATATCCATATATCTAATGGGTATCATGTAATAACAGTTGTATGTAGATAAACGGTGGTAGTAGTAATGGGCAACCAGTGTGGTTGTTTACATGAAGTGAAAAGTATCTTGAAAATAATAATCACGGCTGGATTTCCTCTAATTGTGAAAGTAATAATTGTATATTTGATACGTAATAGCAAGACAACCTTCTTTACGATCAAATTTGACTAAATATCACAACTATTATTCAGATTAGAACTTCAAGATTGTTTTACCCTCTCTCTTTTCTGTCTATTTGGTATTCTGTCCATGATTGTTGTTTTACATAATCGTCTCCAAAACATCATCTCAGTAGCGTTTAACTTTTCTTTCTCATTTTGCGTTAGTGTCGATATTTGCGCTATACATGTCACAGTACTTTCTACAAACGTACTGAATACATGTTTTTTATTTTTTTTATTAGTGCGTCTATTTATATTACAGGGTGTAACAGTTTAATAACGTTTTTTTCTCGTCTGATTTTATTCTGCATCTTTTACGTGTCTCGTTATACAGTAGCAGTCTTCCTTGGCATCGTCCAAGTCTTCGATAAGGTCTGGATCGAAGGTCTGAAAAGCAAAATCATTAATCTCCTGATAGCCAACTACATTAAAGCAATAGTCTTGAAAATAGAACTTTTGCTGTGAGCATTAATTCTGCTATTTCTGAATCAAAAGAAAACAAAGCTGGTGTTCCTCAAGAAAGCGTGTTAGGATCGCTACTATTTACCATCTTCACTTCTGACGTCCCGCCTACTAGAGCAACCTTAGCAACCTTCGCTGACGATACAGCTGTATTAACTCAGCACATCAATATCAACCTATCCATTAATCAACTACACAATGCGATTCACCAACTATGCTCATGGTACAACAAATGGAACATACAGATCAACCCAAGCAAATGCCAAGCAAAAATCTTCTCCGTAAGGCGAATCATAAACCCTCCCAACCTCACAATCAACCAAAAAATTATTCCATATAACTCCAGTAACGCTGCAGTTAAGTACCTAGGGATACTCCTTGATACACGATTCACCTGGAAACTTCATCTAAATCTCAAACTCAACCAACCCTACGCGAGACTAGCTCAACTGTATCCTATCATAAATAGAAGATCTTCACTTAAGCCTAAATGTGCCACCCTGATATACAAATCTATAATAAAGCCATAGATTCTCTACGCATCACCGATCTGGAACAACAAAGCTAAATCTAACATTCAAAAAGTACAATGTCTTCAAAATAAAATTCTCAGAATAGCGGTGAACGCCCCATGGTACAACCGGAATGAATAACACTATGAACAGTTCAAAAGTTTTATTAGTGAAAGGTCAAGCAAATTCTTTAAAAACATCCAAGAGTGCGATGGTGCAATCTACTACAGTATCGGTAGACAAACCATACATCACAGGCTCAAGCGCAAACTTCCTCAAAATCTCCGAACCCGACAATGAAGATAAGAAAAAAGATTATTAACATTGTAATTATTGTCCTAACAATAAGTTTCTGCTATTGTTTATTTAACTATAGATATCGATGTCATGGATAACATGTATTTGTTGAACTGGCAATTATTAATTTAAAAAAAAGTGTCTCGTCTAGCTGATGTTAGTGTGGGTCCAAGGTATTTATACTCTGTTACATGTTGAATAGATCATGTACTTCTGCTCCAATCACCATGTTTTTCATTTTTTCCATGTTCATTTTTAGCCTCCACAATTCACAAGCTCCTACTAATTTTTGCAACATATAGTTCGCGTCGTCTTCGTCCTTTGCTATAATTGTCTGATAATCGGCTAAAAGCAATTTGTATACTGTTTTCTCATTAATTTTAGCTTCCATTGTGCAACAGTTCTTTTTCCATTCCATTAAAGCCTTGTCAATATCTGTTGATATGGTCTAAAAATGGCAAAGCATTTTAAATAAATTATAATTAACATGTAGCTCTATTATAAAGCAAATAAATTGGATATTGAGTAAAATAGCACGGTTTTATCATTAAAATGTCTATTAGTATTGGCAGTTCTTCAGCAAATTTGATTGCCAATTACCTAAAAAAAATAGACGTTAGGAAGAATCATTATATATTGCTATGGTATATAGAGGCCATGTATTACATTAAATACGGTTACACAGGCCTGCAAATTGAAATTTTTTGATTTTTTTTTTCACTGTAATGGGTGAATCGTATGTATTTTGGTGCGCTGAGTCCAAATATGACCTCAGTTTTTCTCCAACACGTAGGGATTTTTCGCAAAATGAAAAAGTTATGCAAAACCCGCAGTACATATAGGTAAAAATGCATTTTGAAATAAAAAAAATATATATTACTAGTGGTTTATTTACATTTTTAAATAAAATTTGATAAAAATAATATGTAGTATATACAATAAGGATTTATAATTCTTTATAATATCTACATCTTTTTCCCCCAAAACTCCGTTTTGAGCTTTTCCGTTTGTGTGGGATGTCTGGAAGTTCTCTATGAAGCATCCAACAGTAGTCTCCCACCATATTCACATCCCATCGTCCTTGGTACCTCCGTTCCATTTCTTTGATGTCTTGGTGGAACCTCTCGCCCTGCGCTTCACTTACGGCACCAAGGTTTTCTGGGAAATAACTCAAATGGGAGTTCAAAAAGTGAAGTTTCAAGCTCATGGAGCACCCCAAGGTTTTAAAACATTTCAACATTTTATTTACAATTTCTTCATAATCCGGGTCCTTATTGTTCCCCAAAAACTTAGTCACAACTTCTTTAAATGATATCCACGCCTCTTTCTCAGCTTTTTTCATCACCTTTTCAAACTGATTGTCTTTCATTAGTTTCCGAATGTCCGGGCCAACAAAAACACCCTCCTTTAACTTTGCCTCAGACAGTCCCGGGAATTTCTTTTCAAGGTATTTGAACGTTTCGTCATCTTTTGGCAATGCCTTGACAAACTGCTTCATCAGTCCAAGCTTGATGTGAAGTGGGGATAAAAGCACTTTTTTGGGATCAACCAAAGACTCAAAGTGAACATTTTTTTCTCCAACCTTCAAAGTTCTCGTTGGCCACACTTTTTGGCTCCAGTGCTGTCGTTTTGCCCGGCTATCCCACTCACATAGGAAACAGGGGAATTTCGTATAGCCACCTTGTTGTCCAAGCACCATAGAGATGACTTTGAGATCACCACAGATAGGCCATCCAAACTCCTTATATTTCAATTTATCAAGGATAAAAGCCATGTTGTCATACTTTTCTTTTAGATGCACAGAGTGCCCCACGGGTACAGAAGCGTATTTATTGCCGTTGTGTAGCAAAACTGCTTTTAAACTTCTTTTTGACGAGTCAATAAAAAGCCTCCATTCATCTGACACATGTTGAATGTTAAACATTGACATCAACTTGGGAACATCAGAACAATATACAAGTTCGCCATCTTGAGAAAAAATTGACTCAAATTGTTTTTCTCTGCTTCTGTACCAAGAGAATGAAGTTCCAGATCTCAACAAGTTCTTTTCTTGAAGTCTAGAGCCCAGTAATTCAGCAGACTCTTTAGAAAGCCCTAAATCACGAACGAGGTTGTTTAATTCTTCTTGTGAAAACTGTTGGGGTCCACAGTCTTCGACTTGAAACTCATCATCCAACTGCTCTGACTCGCTCTCTGATGACTCTGGCAAATCGTCAAAATTGTGTGGAGGCACTGGTACTGGAATACCGGGTCCATGAGGCACAGGCCGAAGTGCAGATTGCATGTTTGGGTAACATATATCTTTTTTATTTTTGGCATTGTACCCTTGTATGTTGCAAGAACAAAAGTAGCAGTCATGGCCGTGGTTTCTCGGCTCTCTCTAAATCATAGGCACCCCAAAACGAAAAGATTTCACCTTTCCTTTAGACCACATGCGAAGTCCTTCAACACAGCCTGAACACACTCCATGAGGGGCCCAAGATTTTTCTTGATCTCCGATCTTCACACCAAAATAGGCAAAGTACACTTTTTTAATAAACTCCGTAATACTTCGAGATTGTTTCTTTAATACAAGTTCGCCACAAATGTAACAGACACTATCAGGATTATTAACACAAGCTCTTGAAGACATTTTGAAAGACACTTTAAGAATATTTAAATTGAAATGAACAAATCGAAGGACTACGAGGGGTATATATAGGGCAATGGGAAAATCCAGGTTTCATTTGTCAATAATGTTCACCACAATTACGCTAATTACCAGAAAGAATTTCTCCTATTTATTTATGTACTTTTAATAACAAAAACATTTATTACAGTAACATTGGAATCTGAAAACACCGAAGAAAAGCGATAAACCTTAATTGCATACTATTAAGGTAATGGGTTTTCATGATTCATACGCTGACTAATACTGTTAAATATACTAATTTTTATCATATTTCATAGTTTCTAATATAAAACTATGAAGCCGAATAGGAAAAACAACTTTTTTCGGCATATTCATAAATATACGCCTTAAGGTAGGCAATCCCGCAGAAAAATGCATTTTGAGGAAAATGCTTACGTGCTGGGAAAAAACTGAGGGCATTTCCGAACTCAGCGCACCAAAATACATAAGAATCACCCATTATTTTAAAGAAAAAAATTTGGTCGCAGACCTGTGTTATTTATTTACATGAATCTAAAATGAAAAGTTTAATACAGTAATTATACTGAAATCATAAGATGTGGAAAATTGTGTTAATGATTGCTTATTTAATTGAATAATAATTGAAACTCAAAGATTCAAAGTACATTTTAAAAGAAAGTTATTACATAATGAGTACTACTTGATGATGGTAACAAGAATTAACAATAAATACAAAGTTGAATGTTGCATATGACAGAATAAAATTCTATTTGTAACAATTTATAAAGTGAGCACCATTCAAATTTATTTATAACATGTAGCAGGCAGGAATAATGGTAGTCAAGGATAGCAATAAAAATTGGATAATTATAAAAATAACAATTTTAAAAACAACGTGTAAATTGGAGTTTGGTGAACATACATTTGAAATTTTATCCTATTTATTCTATTTTAAATGCTATTAATATAAAAGGGTTACTAATAAATGTGTACAAAGTAAAAGCAAGTGAAACATATGAGAAGAAAATAAAATTTAATTAAATAAATGTATGATATGGTATGACTACAATATTAACAAGTAAAAGAAGCAAGAAGAATAAGAATTGGATATAATTGACGGAGTTTACAATACAAGGAATAAGGAGTTACATTAATTGGAGGATTATTATTATTGGTTGAAGTTTTTCGTGGACGTATCCTGATGAAGCTGGAACTCATTGGATTGGAACCAGTTGGAGGAGACCAGTTGGACTGTATTGACAAGGGGAGATCTTGAAGGTGTTATATTGTGCTGACGGTTGATGACGTGGATGGAGATGGATGGACCTAAGGCAGTATGCAGTCAATTTACAATTACATGAGGAAATAGACTTACCCGTGAGGAGCTGGACAGAAGGAGAGTGCAGGAGTGACAGTTGTACAGGGCTAGAGAAGGAATAGGTGACAGCCAGTATCTTGAGGTGTTGCGGATGAGGAGGCAGTTGGATAGTGACCAGTGTGTCGTAGCAAAGGAGTGAAGGGTTACAGGTAGCAGGACAGGATCATACCAAGGTGATTCTGAGTTGGTCTGCAAAGTAAGAAATCCAGGTGGGTGAACACTAAACTGTTTTGAGGTAATTCTGAAATAAGAAATAATTAGAAAAGTTTATTAAGATATAATTGAAGAGTTATCGTAATATCATACAGTCAAAACCGTTGTAAAGGATTTTATTTATGTCATATTGATTGAAAAGTATCATTCAACACTGTTTGGAAATAATAGTTGACAGCAAGTGACATTCAGTAATTGCAGTTCAAATAAAAATAAAATAGCAACAAACAACTAACTAGATTTTGGCGAACCATACCCTGAGCAAAGAGTACTCATGCAGTTTGAAATATAATTCAATTGATTGATAATAAAGTTAAAGTGTCGACACTTGAATTAAATAAGCATATAATAATAATAATATCATATTTGAGCCTTGGTATAATTATTAATAGGTATTGGAACGTGAATCAAAAGTAAATATAAAATCATACACACGTATCCAGTGCAATATATATATATATTACATGTAAAGTGATACCATTTAGTTGCCCATTTGTCGGTTGCAAGGGTAACTCAATTTGATTAAAAAAATATACAATTTTATACTAAATTATTCAATTAGTTAGCTTTTATATGTAAAATAAATATTATCAGAAAAGATAACACATAAGTTTATTTCTCACATATTTATTAAATAAGAGGATTAATCATGCACAGAGCTGGACTGGGGAGCCGGGCGATCGGGCCCTAGCCCGATGGGCCGGTGGTAGTGGGGGCCGGTGGGCTGCTGGTTAACCACGACCACGTTTTAACATGTTACTATTTCTTGAAGAATAAGACAATTGTTTTCGCAATGTTCAGAAGAATTCGTATGCATACCTCTCTCAAAGTATCTGCAAATATCAGGTATGGATTTCTTTGTAGAATACCGCATGGAAATTTTCCTAGAATTTCATAAAATTGCGGAAGAGACTGAAGTGTTTATAAATAAAGTAAATGAGCAATTCTTTGAAAATGAAGTTCCGCTTGACGTCGTTAAGAAAGCGAAGACGAAAGAAAAAGATTTCATATCATGACGAAAGTTGAGATGACAAAACACCACAAAATCCACCTATCAATGACAAAGTTGTCAGTAACTTAGAGTCGAAATTTGCATTTCACATGAAGTTGTCCCAGGTCTTTGAATGCTTTCACCCGTCGAGTTTTAATTTCCGACAAAACTTGTTGACATATTTTCCACAAAAAGCTCACGAAGTTTTATTCTGAATTGGCACAAGATAATCTACCAATGGAACTCTTAAATTTTGGTTCCAAGTTAAATAAGTTGCTAGAAGAACAAAAATTGAACAGTTGAGAACTGAGATGGGAGCTGAGATGAGAGCTGCGTTAAGAGCTGAGATGAGAGCTGCGATGAGAGCTGAGATGAGAGCTGCGATGACAGCTGAGATGAGAGCTGAGATGAGAGCTGAGATGAGAGCTGAGATGAGAGCTGAGATGAGAGCTGAGATGAGAGCTGCGATGAGAGCTGAGTGAGAGCTGCGATGAGAGCTGAGATGAGAGCTGCGATGAGAGCTGCGATGAGAGCTGCGATGAGAGCTGAGATGGGAGCTGCGATGAGAGCTGCGATGAGAGCTGAGATGAGAGCTGCGATGAGAACTAAGATGAGAGCTGAGATGAGAGCTGAGATGAGAGCTGAGATGAGAGCTGCGATGAGAGCTGAGTGAGAGCTGCGATGAGAGCTGCGATGAGAGCTGAGATGAGAGCTGCTTTGAGAACTGCGATGACAGCTGCGATGAAAACTGAGATGAGAGCTGAGATGAGAGCTGAGATGAGAGCTGAGATGAGAGCTGCGATGAGAGCTGTGATGATAGCTGATGTGAGAGCTGAGATGAGAGCTGAGATGAGAGCTGCGATGAGAGCTGCGATGAGAGCTGCAATGAGAGCTGCGATGAGAGCTGCGATGAGAGCTGAGATGAGAGCTGCGATAAGAGCTCAGATGAGAGCTGCGATGAGAGCTGCGATGAGAGCTGAGATAAGAGCTGCGCGAGAGCTGCGATGAGAGCTGAGATGAGAGCTGAGATGAGAGCTGAGATGAGAGCTGAGATGAGAACTACGATAAGAGCTGAGATGAGAGCTTCGATGACAGCTGCGATGAGAGCTAAAATAAGAGCTGAGGTGAGAGCTGCGATGAGAGCTGCGATGAGCACTGAGATGAGAGCTGAGATGAGAGCTGCGATGAGAGCTGTGATGATAGCTGAGATGAGAGCTGCGATGAGAGCTGCGATGAGAGCTGCAATGAGAGCTGCGATGAGAGTTGCGATGAGAGCTGTGATGAGAGCTGCGATGAGAGCTGAGATGAGAGCTGAGATGAGAGCTGCGATGAGAGCTGAGATGAGAACTACGATAAGAGCTGAGATGAGAACTGCGATGACAGCTGCGATGAGAGCTAAAATGAGAGCTGAGATGAGAGCTGCGATGAGAGCTGCGATGAGAGATGAGATGAGAGCTGCGATAAGAGCTCAGATGAGAGCTGCGATGAGAGCTGCGATGAGAGCTGAGATGAGAGCTGCGATGAGAGCTGAAATGAGAGCTGAGATGAGAGCTGCGATGAGAGCTGAGATGAGAGCTGCGATGAGAGCTGAAATGAGAGCTGAGATGAGAGCTGAGATGAGAGCTGCGATGAGAGCTGCAATGAGAACTGCGATGAGAGCTGAGATGAGAACTACGATAAGAGCTGAGATGAGGGCTGCGATGACAGCTGCGATGAGAGCTAAAATGAGAGCTGAGATGAGAGCTGCGATGAGAGCTGCGATGAGAGCTGCGATGAGAGCTGAGATGAGAGCTGCGATGAGAGCTGTGATGATAGCTGAGATGAGCGCTGCTATGAGAGCTGCGATGAGAGCTAAGTGAGAGCTGCGATGAGAGCTGCGATGAGAGCTGAGATGAGAGCTGCGATGAGAGCTGAGATGAGAGCTGAAATGAGAGCTGAGATGAGAGCTGCGATGAGAGCTGCGATGAGAGCTGAGATGAGAGCTGCGATGAGAGCTGAAATGAGAACTGAGATGAGAGCTGAGATGAGAGCTGAGATGAGAGCTGCGATGAGAGCTGAGTGAGAGCTGCGATGAGAGCTGAGATGAGAGCTGCGATGAGAGCTGCGATGAGAGCTGCGATGAAAGCTGTGATGATAGCTGAGACAAGAGCTGCGATGAGAGCTGCGATGAGAGCTGAGATGAGAGCTGCGATGACAGCTGAGATGAGAGCTGAGATGAGAGCTGAGATGAGAGCTGAGATGAGAGCTGAGATGAGAGCTGAGATGAGAGCTGCGATGAGAGCTGAGTGAGAGCTGCGATGAGAGCTGAGATGAGAGCTGCGATGAGAGCTGCGATGAGAGCTGCGATGAGAGCTGAGATGGGAGCTGCGATGAGAGCTGTGATGAGAGCTGAGATGAGAGCTGCGATGAGAACTAAGATGAGAGCTGAGATGAGAGCTGAGATGAGAGCTGAGATGAGAGCTGCGATGAGAGCTGAGTGAGAGCTGCGATGAGAGCTGCGATGAGAGCTGAGATGAGAGCTGCTTTGAGAACTGCGATGAGAGCTGCGATGAAAACTGAGATGAGAGCTGTGATGAGAGCTGAGATGAGAGCTGAGATGAGAGCTGCGATGAGAGCTGTGATGATAGCTGATGTGAGAGCTGAGATGAGAGCTGAGATGAGAGCTGCGATGAGAGCTGCGATGAGAGCTGCAATGAGAGCTGCGATGAGAGCTGCGATGAGAGCTGAGATGAGAGCTGCGATAAGAGCTCAGATGAGAGCTGCGATGAGAGCTGCGATGAGAGCTGAGATAAGAGCTGCGCGAGAGCTGCGATGAGAGCTGAGATGAGAGCTGAGATGAGAGCTGAGATGAGAGCTGAGATGAGAACTACGATAAGAGCTGAGATGAGAGCTTCGATGACAGCTGCGATGAGAGCTAAAATAAGAGCTGAGGTGAGAGCTGCGATGAGAGCTGCGATGAGCACTGAGATGAGAGCTGAGATGAGAGCTGCGATGAGAGCTGTGATGATAGCTGAGATGAGAGCTGCGATGAGAGCTGCGATGAGAGCTGCAATGAGAGCTGCGATGAGAGTTGCGATGAGAGCTGTGATGAGAGCTGCGATGAGAGCTGAGATGAGAGCTGAGATGAGAGCTGCGATGAGAGCTGAGATGAGAACTACGATAAGAGCTGAGATGAGAACTGCGATGACAGCTGCGATGAGAGCTAAAATGAGAGCTGAGATGAGAGCTGCGATGAGAGCTGCGATGAGAGATGAGATGAGAGCTGCGATAAGAGCTCAGATGAGAGCTGCGATGAGAGCTGCGATGAGAGCTGAGATGAGAGCTGCGATGAGAGCTGAAATGAGAGCTGAGATGAGAGCTGCGATGAGAGCTGAGATGAGAGCTGCGATGAGAGCTGAAATGAGAGCTGAGATGAGAGCTGAGATGAGAGCTGCGATGAGAGCTGCAATGAGAACTGCGATGAGAGCTGAGATGAGAACTACGATAAGAGCTGAGATGAGGGCTGCGATGACAGCTGCGATGAGAGCTAAAATGAGAGCTGAGATGAGAGCTGCGATGAGAGCTGCGATGAGAGCTGCGATGAGAGCTGAGATGAGAGCTGCGATGAGAGCTGTGATGATAGCTGAGATGAGAGCTGCTATGAGAGCTGCGATGAGAGCTAAGTGAGAGCTGCGATGAGAGCTGCGATGAGAGCTGAGATGAGAGCTGCGATGAGAGCTGAGATGAGAGCTGAAATGAGAGCTGAGATGAGAGCTGCGATGAGAGCTGCGATGAGAGCTGAGATGAGAGCTGCGATGAGAGCTGAAATGAGAGCTGAGATGAGAGCTGAGATGAGAGCTGAGATGAGAGCTGCGATGAGAGCTGAGTGAGAGCTGCGATGAGAGCTGAGATGAGAGCTGCGATGAGAGCTGCGATGAGAGCTGCGATGAAAGCTGTGATGATAGCTGAGACAAGAGCTGCGAAGAGAGCTGCGATGAGAGCTGAGATGAGAGCTGTGATGATAGCTAAGATGAGAGCTGCGATGAGAGCTGCGATGAGAGCTGATATGAGAGCTGCGATGAGAGCTGCAATGAGAACTGCGATGAGAGCTGAGATGAGAACTACGATAAGAGCTGAGATGATGGCAGCGGTGACAGCTGCGATGAGAACTAAAATGAGAGCTGAGATGAGAGCTGCGATGAGAGCTGCGATGAGAGCTGCGATGAGAGCTGCGATGAGAGCTGAGATGAGAGCTGCGATGAGAGCTGTGATGATAGCTGAGATGAGAGCAGCGATGAGAGCTGCGATAAGAGCTGAGATGAGAGCTGCGATGAGTGCTCAGATGAGAGCTGCTATGAGAGCTGCGATGAGAGCTGAGATAAGAGCTGCGCTGAGAGCTGCGATGACAGCTGAGATGAGAGCTGAGATGAGCGATGAGAGCTGAGATGAGAACTACGATAAGAGCTGAGATGAGAGCTGCGATGAGACCTGTGATGATAGCTGAGATGCGAGCTGCGATAAGAGCTGCGATGAGAGCTGAGATGAGAGCTGCGATGAGAGCTGCGATGAGAGCTGCGATGAGAGCTAAGATGAGAGCTGCGATAAGAGCTGAGATAAGAGCTGCGCTGAGAGCTGCGATGACAGCTGAGATGAGAGCTGAGATGAGCGATGAGAGCTGAGATGAGAACTACGATAAGAGCTGAGATGAGAGCTGCGATGAGACCTGTGATGATAGCTGCGATGCGAGCTGCGATGAGAGCTGCGATGAGAGCTGAGATGAGAGCTGCGATGAGAGCTGCGATGAGAGCTGCGATGAGAGCTGCGATGAGAGCTAAGATGAGAGCTGCGATAAAAGCTACGATGAGAGCTGCGATGACAGCTGAGATGAGAGCTGAGATGAGAGCTGCGATGACAGCTGCGATGAGAGCTGCGATGAGAGCTGAGATGAGAGCTGAGATAAGAGCTCAGATGAGAGCTGCGATGAGAGCTGCGATGAGAGCTGAGATAAGATCTGCGCGAGAGCTGCGATGAGAGCTGAGATGAGAGCTATGATGATAGCTGATGTGAGAGCTGAGATGAGAGCTGAGATAAGAGCTGCGGTGAGAGCTGCGATGGGAGCTATGATGATAGCTGATGTGAGAGCTGAGATGAGAGCTGAGATGAGAGCTGAGATAAGAGCTGCGATGAGAGCTGCGATGAGAGCTATGATGATAGCTGATGTGAGAGCTGAGATGAGAGCTGAGATGAGAGCTGAGATGAGAGCTGAGATGAGAGCTGCGATGAGAGCTATGATGATAGCTGATGTGAGAGCTGAGATGAGAGCTGAGATAAGGCCTGCGATGAGAGCTGCGATGAGAGCTATGATGATAGCTGATGTGAGAGCTGAGATGAGAGCTGAGATGAGAGCTGAGATAAGAGCTGCTATGAGAGCTGCGATGAGAGCTATGATGATAGCTGATGTGAGAGCTGAGATGAGAGCTGAGATGAGAGCTGAGATGAGAGCTGAGATGAGAGCTGCGATGAGAGCTATGATGATAGCTGATTTGAGAGCTGAGATGAGAGCTGAGATAAGGGCTGCGATGAGAGCTGCGATGAGAGCTGCGATGAAAGCTGAGATGAGAGCTGCGATAAGAGCTAAGATGAGAGCTGCGATGAGAGCTGAGTTGAGAGCTTAGATGAGAGCTGAGATAAGAGCTGCGATGAGAGCTGCGATGAGAGCTGCGATGAAAGCTGAGATGAGAGCTGCGATAAGAGCTAAGATGAGAGCTGCGATGAGAGCTGAGTTGAGAGCTGAGATGAGAGCTGAGATAAGAGCTGCGATGAGAGCTGAGATGAGAGCTGAGATGAGAGCTGCGAGGAGAGCTGAGATAAGAGCTTCGATGAGAGCTGCGATGAGAGCTGCCATGAGAGCTGTGATGATAGCTGAGACGAGAGCTTCGATGAGAGCTGCGATGAGAGCAGCGATGAGAGCTGTGATGATAGCTGAGATGAGAGCTGCGATGAGAGCTGCGATAAGAGCTGAGATGAGAGCTGCGATGAGAGCTGCGATAAGAGCTGAGATGAGAGCTGCGATGAGAGCTCAGATGAGAGCTGCTATGAGAGCTGCGATGAGAACTGAGATAAGAGCTGCGCTGAGAGCTGCGATGACAGCTGAGATGAGCGATGAGAGCTGAAATGAGAACTACGATAAGGGCTGAGATGAGAGCTGCCATGAGAGCTGTGATGATAGCTGAGATGCGAGCTGCGATGAGAGCTGCGATGAGAGCTGAGATGAGAGCTGCGATGAGAGCTGCGATGAGAGCTGCGATGAGAGCTGCGATGAGAGCTAAGATAAGAGCTGCGATAAGAGCTGCGATGAGAGCTGTGATAACAACTGAGATGAGAGCTGAGATGAGAGCTGCGATGACAGCTGCGATGAGAGCTAAAATGAGAGCTGAGATGAGAGCTGCGATGAGAGCTGCGATGAGAGCTGAGATGAGAGCTGAGATGAGAGCTGCGATGAGAGCTGAGATAGGAGCAGAGATGAGACTGCGATGAGAGCTGCTTTGAGAACTGCGATGAGAGCTGCGATGAAAACTGAGATGATTGCTGAGATGAGAGCTGAGATGAGAGCTGAGATGAGAGCTGCGATAAGAGCTGAGATAAGAGCTGCGATGAGAGCTGAGATGAGAACTACGATAAGAGCTGAGATGAGAGCTTCGATGACAGCTGCGATGAGAGCTAAAATAAGAGCTGAAGTGAGAGCTGCGATGAGAGCTGCGATGAGCACTGAGATGAGAGCTGAGATGAGAGCTGCGATGAGAGCTGTAATGATAGCTGAGATGAGAGCTGCGATGAGAGCTGCGATGAGAGCTGCAATGAGAGCTGCGATGAGAGTTGCGATGAGAGCTGAGATGAGAGCTGCGATGAGAGCTGAGATGAGAGCTGAGATGAGAGCTGCGATGAGAGCTGAGATGAGAGCTGCGATGAGAGCTGAGATGAGAGCTGAGATGAGAGCTGCGATGAGAGATGAGATGAGAACTACGATAAGAGCTGAGATGAGAGCTTTGATGACAGCTGCGATGAGAGCTAAAATGAGAGCTGAGGTGAGAGCTGCTATGAGAGCTGCGATGAGCGCTGAGATGAGAGCTGAGATGAGAGCTGCGATGAGAGCTGTGATGATAGCTGAGATAAGAGCTGTGATGAGAGCTGCGATGAGAGCTGAGATGAGAGCTGCGATAAGAGCTCAGATGAGAGCTGCGATGAGGTCTGCGATGAGAGCTGAGATAAGAGCTGCGCTGAGAGCTGCGATGACAGCTGAGATGAGAACTGAGATGAGAGCTGCGATGAGAGCTGAGATGAGAACTACGATAAGAGCTGAGATGAGAGCAGCGATGACAGCTGCGATGAGAGCTAAAATGAGAGCTGAGATGAGAGCTGCGATGAGAGCTGAGATGAGAGCCACGATAAGACCTGAGATGAGAGCTGCGATAACAGCTGCGATGAGAGCTGCTTTGAGAACTGCGATGAGAGCTGCGATGATAGCTGAGATGAGAGCTGCGATGAAAACTGAGATGAGAGCTGAGATGAGAGCTGAGATGAGAGCTGAGATGAGAGCTGCGGTGAGAGCTGCGATGAGAGCTTCAATGAGAGCTGCGATGAGAGCTGCGATGAAAGCTGAGATGACAGCTGCGATGAGAGCTAAAATGAGAGCTGAGGTGAGAGCTGCGATGAGAGCTGCGATGAGCTCTGAGATGAGAGCTGAGATGGGAGCTGCGATGAGAGCTGTGATGATAGCTGCGATGAGAGCTAAAATGAAAGCTGAGATGAGAGCTGCGATGAGAGCTGAGATGAGAGCCACGAAAGACTTGAGATGAGAGTGTTTTTTTTTCACGTCATCAATGCTCCCGTTAAAAAATGTACTTATGTACGACCGGGCGAAACTAATCACTATAAAGTGAACCCTACCTTTGACGCGGACTATGTTACTTTACGGCCCAAGGGCCATAATATTTATTTATGCACCAAGAGCATTATGAGGATGGTTGTGCTAGAAAGGTATAAACACCCGTGGTTACATTTTATTTTCCATTTTGAATACGTAAATAAATTGAGAAGCTTGGGAAGCTTAATAAGTATGTATTCTATACATCGTATCACAGATAGAAATAACATAAGCCCGCCAAACGACACTAAACGGGTCGTAAGAGCTATTTATGAAACAAGTTGCAAAGTGTAGGTGTTTTTTACGAGTTGTAAATGTTGTAAATTACGACGACTGAAAAAACATTAATTTTGCATTGCGTTGCTTACAAAATGTTTTACAATTCTCTAATAAACAAAAAATTTTTTTACCAATGGCAACCTTTTTCACTAACAAAAAGTATGTAATTTTGACATTAATAACGAGTAAAACACTGCTGGAGCTTGCACTTTCACTGGTGAGTTGGTGAAGAGTATATCTTCAGCCAACTTTGTCGGGTTAGTCTCTTCCCGCAAGGCTACTAAAGATGACAGGTTAGCTGTCGAAATACGTATTTAGCGGTTGTTAAATATTTGTATGGCTTTCAACACATTGTATTAATAACAACAACTAATTAGTTGAAATATTTGTGCAGGATTGAAAAGTTTTAATAAAACCCCTTGTTTTTACGGCGCGAGCCATAAACCTCTTTTTAGGCCCTTGGTAGATAAATAGCTATTTTTTATTAGTGAAAAACATTTCATTTTGACATTAATAATGACAACTAAAACGTTAATACGATTGCAAAAATATTTAAAACACTTTCTATTTCGCAAGTTGCATATGAAAGATCCTCTTCTAAACTAACATTTTCTGAAATAGAGCAAGTAGCTTTTTGACTGAAACTCATTATGTGACCTTCATGTTAATGTCATCCGAAAGGACGTTCCAGTGTCTACTGAAAATGGTGATATTTTACAGAAACTGACATATGAGTGTAAAAACATGAAAAACGTAGTTGTAATTTGATATTATACCTTAATATTAATACTATATTTGTTTCTCTCTTCCTTTATACATATCTACACCTATGTGCAGTACGAGTTTACTATTTTTTATGTTTTTAAAATATTTTTTGTATTCTCTGAATGTTGTTTTTGGAGTATATATTTTCCTTTGAAAAGAAATATTGTTTTTATGTGGGTTTGTTTGCCTTATAAAAAGAGTAAGGAGCCGTTTGGTGTCATTCGCCCGTGCCAGTTCAAACACCCAGTCCGGCCCTGATCATGCAGAACATATATGAAAGGTCATATATGTAATTTTGATATTTTGATTGTATTCTTATCCAAGGTTTTGGCGGGTATTATAAGAAATCACAAGAACAAAATGTGTGCAAAATTTATAATGAGAACGAAACCAGCCAAAAATAAAGTTAACTATATAAAAATTAAATTTAAATAATAATAAATACTGGTATGAGCCCAGAGGAAATGTTTTAACAATAAATGCACGGTCTAGGACATTTGGGCGCGGCCGTTTGGGCGCGGCCGTCTGGGCGCGGCAGTTTGGGCGCGAGGACACTTGGGCGCGAGACACTTGGGCGCGAGACACTTGGGCGCGTGAAAGGGTCAACATTGGGATTCAGGAACACATTAAGTGTGAATAATTTCAATTTGGCATAAATAAACAAACATTTATTAAATCATTATTTATCCTGAGAAGTTAATGTAATTAATCAAACAATATTAAAAGAATAATCCAATTATTTATTGAAACCGTTATGAGATTAATTTTAAATAAGGTGGTAGTATGTACCTATATTAGATAAATTTTGAAATAAATCCGAATAAAAATAAAGAAGGTAGAATATTAGTTTAGTTTTGAAATAATTCTGAATACATAAAAAAGGCAGTACCTATGTTAGATATGAAATAATAATTCTGAATTGAAATAAAGATGGAAATAGATTATATATAGGTGTTGAAACTAATTTTAAATAAAAATTCATTTATTGTGCTGGTAAATGAATAATGCTGTGCTATATTTAATCGATTGATGGTTTTAATGTTTAATATGTTTCTAATATGTGTTCTATTTTGACCGAAACTAGTCGACTTCGAGTTTTGTTTATAATGATAATACTTAACAATAAACCTTAAATTTTAAAGTAATCAATTATTTTCGTTATGTTATGAACCGACTAACTGAAGATCGCCAGCGTGGCTCTGATGGTTAGAGCATCGGACTGCGGCGCGGAAGTCTGGAGTTCAAATCCCAGATCG
>CALNHX010012368.1:1034-25624 GCA_940337035.1 Agriotes lineatus
ATATATATATATATATATATATATATATATATATATACGTACATGCGGTCATTGTGACCTCCAAAATAGATACGTGTCCAACGAAGTCACTTCTGAAATTACGTTCTCACTTCCGTTTTCGGAGGTGACAACGTTTCGCCATACTTTTCACAAATTCCACCACTAGATGTTGCTCAGTGTCCATTCCCGAAAATTTGCCCGCAGGTGATTCTGACCCCAAGTACCTATAAAACGGTCTTGGGATCGCTTCTAAACTAGACAAGCCCTGTGCTAAGTCGCATCCGGTATACGTAAAGCATATTATGACCTCCAAAATCGCGGCAACATCGCCTTTAACCTGCGGACGTCGATACTTACTTACTTACTTTACTTACTTAATCACGACCCTTTCTACCTGTGCGGTGTAAGGGTTTGGCAGATAGATCTCCACCTTGCTCGGTCTGCAGTCACTTGTCTTGCTTGTCGAAAATCCATCCCTCTTAGTTGTAGGCTGTTTTGGATCACGTCGTTCCACGTTGTTCGAGGTCGACCCCTCCGTTTTTTCCTTCCATTTTGGCTTTCCACACTTGCTTAGGGAGTCTGCCCTGGTCCATTCTCTCGAGATGTCCATACCACCTTAGCTGGCCCTCTTCTAGTGTCATTTCTATGTGTTTAACTTCTAATCTTTCCCTTATCGTGTTGTTTGGTATTCGGTCCAGTCTTGTACACCCCTCAATCTTTCTTAGGAATTTCATTTGTGCGGTTTGTAGCTGTTTTTTCTGCTTCACTGATAGCACCCACGTTTCACTACTGTACATAAGCGATTGGTAAAAACACTGATTTGTACACTGATATTTTAGTCCGTTTTGAGATTTCCTTTTTATTCAGGAATTTATTATATAGGGCATAAAACAATCTGTTACTAGCACTCAATCTGTTGGTTATTTCGTAGTCGAAGGAGCCATCCGCACTTATCACTGAACCCAAATACTTGAACTGGTTAACCTGTTCTAAAGCTACACCGTCTAGCGTAATCCGTACTGCATGTGGTTGCCTGGCGATAACCATTGTTTTCGTTTTTGATTTGTTTATTTTGAGTTTCCTATCTTTCAAGGCTTTGTCCCAGGTGTTCAGGTTATTTTGCAGTTCTGTTGCACTATCTGCAATCAGCACTAAATCGTCTGCAAACGCAAGCTGTGCCACTTTAATGAGTCCCATGTTTAGGTATCCTACTTTAGAATATCTTAAGTCCTTTTTACATCCCTTGCTAATGTCGTCTAAAAGTGTAATAAATAGCAACGGGCTCAATATTCCCCCTTGTCGAACGCCACAGTTTGTTTTGAATTCCTCTGATCTTTCATTACCCGTTCTTACGTAGTTCCGGCAGTTTTTATAGAAGCTTCGTGTCGCTTTGATCAGGTTTTCTGGCACTTTTTTCTCTCGTAGGACCTTCCATATTTCTTCCCTAGGCGCTTTGTCGCGGACCTGCGGACGTCGATAGCTTATTTTATTTGATATTTTAGATCACAAATAGAAATCGAGGGACATAATTTGTTATTTATTTTTAAGCATTCATTCTCGAGCAGACTTACTGTTCAATAGCATACTAAGCATTAAGATCGTGTGTTTCGTTTTTGTATAACTTCTTAATAATTACGCGGTACAGGGAGTAAGACGGTATGTCTCTTTTCGTTACATTTGGAAATGTCCTTTTGTTTTTGAGCTACAGTCAAAAATCGATATGATTGCGACTTCGATTATACGTTCAATATAACTAAAAACAAGTGTTTGACATCACTTTTATTCTGCTTCTTTTTCAAAACAAGTACATTTTATGCTAGTTTTTTCGATGCAGCTGCAACGTTCTTTTTTTTAATAAAATGCCAAATGATAATTCTTGTTGCGTTTTTTTTCGTGTTTAGGGTTTTTAAATTCTTTTCAATTTAAATCGTAAATTTGCCTGGAGTTTATCGGTCGTTAGCTAATTAAATTAAAATAAAACACATGGTTTCTTCCGTTAAGTTGAATTTTAGTAATGATGCATCATTTCTTCGTATTATCTAAAAAAGATTCTGAATCAAGATAATTTTAAATTCCGTTTTCCTGCATTTAATAATAATAATGATATCTAATAATGAATACTATTAACTCTAAGGAAAAATTATTTAAAGAAGTTAGAGAATTAAAGACATAATAGTTCAAAATGCAGTAATTAACAGACTGAATAGAATAAAAAAATACATTAACACTCAAACCGCTGTACGCATCCTAGCAAGTTGTTTCAGCAGTTTGAATACCTATGTGAAACAATACAGAAATTTATACACACTACTAAGAATTATTCCAGTTTCATATATGTTTTGATATCTTACCAGCTGTATTTTTAGGAATGGTTTAATAATATTGTCTTCAACTGGCAAAATAATTTGTGATTTATTTGATTGACATGATGAACTCGTTTCAGAAATGTTACCCTCTGGTTCAAAGTCACCGTCCCTATTCTTATCTACAGTTAGGTCTGATTCACTTACAAGAGTAGAAGAGCTACTAATTTTCTGAATACTTAGTTTTGAAGTCTCATCTTATGTTTTTTTTCCGGGGAAGAAGTAATTGGACAGGAGATTAATTCTGCATAGATTTTATCTACAAATATGCTGGATTTATTTTGAAATTGTTGTTGGAAAAGATCATCATTATTATTTTCTTGAAGGTTATTAGCACCATCTGTTTCTACGGGAAAGCCATAGAAGTTATTGCTATTAATCCATTCCTACAAATAAATAAATAATATTTTATTACATTTTCCGAACGAAAAATATTAAATTGTTTACACAGACCAGTCATCTGAGAACTAAATTGTTCGTGGGAAATTTTACCTGATGATACGTAAATTTCACATCTTTTCTGTGGTTTTTCCCCTGGTCAAAATATAAAAAATCTAGTGTGATACACGCACACAACTTCTTTTTACAGTGACCTTGTAATTAGCCAAAAAATTTATTTTTAATTTTTAAGCATTTGTAAAAAATTTCCAAAAATTATAAATTCTACAGATACCGTACAAAATAGAGCGTTAGTTCAAGAGACAAATTTTCTCTAAAATTTTAAGCTGAATTCAAGAATGTAGTAATATACCAGGTGTTCTATTTAAAATAGGAGTGAATAAAAAACAAAAAAACCATTTTAGAGGTATTCAACTGGAAAATCACCTAAGTATCTTACATCAATACACATTAAATATGTAAAGTTTGAAAAAATTGAAAAAAAAACTTAAAAATCACAAGAGTTAACACCATACTTCAGGCTATGCGATTTTTTTCAAAAGCTAGATAGTACAGAAAACTTATTATATAAAGTTTCAACGGCATACTTCTTTTCGTTTTTGAGATATTCTGTTCACACACAGACTGACAGACAGACCAATGAACAAATTTTTTGGGTTTATGGACTCTAAAACGTAAAGATATGTTGAAAACTCAATTTCGAATTTTTGGGGTGAATCCAATACTTCGTTTATTGTAAAAAGAAGTAAAAACATATCTTGCATTTTGAGCTCAAAATACAAATAATTTATTGATACAAGGTGCCTCCTTGTAGGCAGTGGAAGCGCGTAACATAAATTATTGGTGAAGATTTTGGGGTTATAAAAGAGTGGGGTAGTAACTGCGGGGGTTGTTATATTTTTCAAATAAAGATATTACAACATGCATTTTGAAGGCCATATTACCATTAACATATCATAAAGATTACCTAAAGAAAAGGCAGCCCGCAGTGTTTTGTTACGGTATTAATTCATCAGTTTGACAATGATCAAAATTATTGTCCAAAATCGAGTACAAACTACAGGGTTCGCCGGTTTTCCCTAGAAAACACAGATCTTAATGTGCTGGAGCAGATTTTGTTGCTCCGGTTACGCGCACTTAACTCAGTCGGGAAGGCGTGGTTCGAAGACTTAAATGAAAAACCGACGGGGTACTTACCCTAAGCTTGCTTAAAAGAATTGCCAAAAGGACGCCACTTGCTTTTAAAAAGGGGGTTGCTTACGTGAATAAAGCAAGAACTTCACGAAGCTATGAGGAGGTCCTCGCCTCGCTGTCCAAGCATCCACCGAGTCTTCAGGAAGAACACCAAGAGTGGCCATACACAACGACTTACCTTGAGGCAAACCCTTACTAAATAGTAACAAAAAAACACTAACACTAGCCCAGAGCTTGGGGCTTGCTTATCAAAAAGGCGTACTTTCAGCTTTACAATGCAAATTACACCCGGCCTTTGCCACACTGGATTAAATGATGACCCAGAAGGGGTCCAGAACTCAACAAATAATCAAATTGACTTTAATGGATTTATTAATTAGGGAATTAAAGTTTACACAAATCTTTACATTAATAAAAATCACCCGGAGGCGAATATAAGCTTAATAAAACGAAAAGACACATCCTATATGAACATGAAATAGGATCCCAGACAAAGTTACCTTATGGTCTAAATATGTGGTTACACACCAGACAAAACGAAATAGCTTACAGGGGTGAAGCCCCCGGTTGGCAATAAACAAAACAAAACATGGGCTTACGGTTAAATAACGTGCGCAATCTTTACGAACTCTTGAAGAACACACACAATTATAGTCGCACATTAATTAGGCACAATTGGAGTAATACATAGCTCCTACCTGATAGCTGTAAGTACGTCGTTAGTTTCTGCTATAACCTCGTCCTCGTGGAAGCTTGGCAGGGCGTTGCAGAAGTGCAGAAAGGGCTGGAACCGGACCTGGCAGTGGCTTAACGCCGACCGGAACTCAAAAGGATGCGGGCCTCGCACTGGGATGAAATGGCACAACGAAATCGGAGTTTTCACAGATGCAACCAGAGCACTACGATGATGACACGCGGTGGGCCTCACTTCGATTACGATTTACTCAACGTTGGTAATTTAAAAATGCAGTATGCAAATGGTTTTTCCCCACAAAGGCACGGGAAACCGTTAATCACAAGCTTAGAGATGCCGTCTCAAATCGGGTCTGCAAATGATGCAAAATTCTTCCCCTGGGAAGTAAAACCAAACTGAAGGAGACGAATCGGCTTACTTTTACCAACGCTGACTGAAATACGTTCACTCAATTGCCCACCGCGCGTGTTTTTCTTAATACTCAGCAGGAGTCAACAGCCGTCCCAAAGGTTTAAGCGGAACTCACTTAAAAATCCAACGCCACGTAAAGCACACAGAATCCCTTAACAAAGATTTTCCCCCGGTGTAACAGTGCTTGTTACACCGGGGGGCGCAAAAATTGCACACACTGAACTGCTCGAAGACTCGCTGCTAATTAATTCGAAGTTTAGAAGCGAAACAATAATTACCCCTCCGGGCCGGAATAATGCATCTCACTCTAACAGTGTTGCCAAACAAGGAAGCATTCCTGCGTAGGTTTTAAAGAAAGGCAAGAGGGGCTTTGAACAAGCGAGATGGACGTTGAAGCTTCTAGAAGAAATTTCTGCTGCCGCAACGAATCTCATGGTGTTGAATTACGAGGCCAGTTTTTACGAACTTCGGGCTCTGAAGTCAATAACAGGAAATTTCCAAGGGTAGCATAATGCGCTATGGCCAAAACAAATGTAATCCCAGAGCCTAATTTCTTCGTGCGTGGAACAAGGAAGGGTTGTTCAGAATAGATTTGATGCATACGAATTTGAAGAAGTGGTGATTACAACGACGCCGGGCAGGCGCGAAACATGACGCAATTGGTATATGAAAGGGGGAATATTTATCAAGAAAATAATTCCAATATCTGTTTGTTTTGAATTTAAAAAGAGAACGCTTACGGGACGAATTCTACGGATCGTGAACGCATTATTGTCTGGGCCAAATTATATTTAAAATGTAGCTTTAAGATCCAGGGTTAAACTTTAGGCAGGGCCGTCTTCAGAAATTTGTAAATCGAATAATTTCAGCTTAAATGCACTAATAACACCCAATCGTGGAATTGATGACAAGGATAGCTTAATGACGTCAAAATCACTTAACAGTTTTTCAAAATAAATCTTAGGTAATATTACGAAAGCTTTAACATGTCTAGATTATTTTGCTAAGGTTCCGATCAATTCTTCTGTCTTTTAGAGCAGCAAGATTGTCAATAAAATGTCCTTAGAAAAGCGACCTGTCAGCAAAAGGGCCTTTGAGAAAAGGCTACTAAGCTCTAAAAAAAGACTTTTCAAAATTAAAAGATTAACAATTTACCTACAGTTTATTGTTCTATTTGGCGTTATTTTGAAAACTTGTCATACAATGTCTAATTTATTAATCTTTTCTGTTTTTCTATAATTTACTGCAAAAGTTCGAAAATTTAAATTAAACTCATACCTTGACGACTAGTACCTATCACTGTCCAGAGTATAATATTAAATGTTTTATTGAAAAATCTCTGAAATGGATTAGATTCCAGAAAGCAACATGGCTTGCTGTTCTACTTATTAATTTTTGAAATTTTCCGAAAATGTTTGAAAAATTATAATTAAATGCGTTTGGCATTTCTTGTTGAAGAAAATTTTAAATAAATTAAATAGATTTTTGGAAATGTTTCCGAAAAAATATAAATTTTTACTAAAAACCTTATAAATGAATCATGGAAAATTATAAAAAAAATATTTGTAATATTGTTATATTCTCAGTTTTCTAAAATCGTCTGAAAATACCGGGTGTCTTAAAATGAATTACATCTAGAATGCTTTGAATTTTCCATAATGCAATACCAATAACAATCTAGGGCACATAAAAATTTACATGTAAACAAAATTCAAAACCTACTAGATGTAATTATTTTTAAGACATGTCGTATTTTCGATAAAATTCTCGTTTTGCGTAAATATACTTCTAGATAATTTTCTTTAAAAATGTAAATTAAACTTCAATTATAATGTGTGATTTTATATTATCTAAATTTGGGTAGGCACATACCATTTAACCAATTTAGTTATTTATAAATACTTGATTTAATTAATCAATATAACATAAAGCAATACATTTTAAATTATTTCGACAATTTATCAGTAGTTCAAACAGTGAAATGATTTATGATATCATTTACGACATACTTTCTTTCTTCTGTGCACAACCTCCCCTGATTCGGATAACGAAAAATCATACATTCCTTTAATACTTTGGTGTTATACTTGCTGTTTTTTTAATCATCTGACTAACTTTGTTTGCGTCTCATCTTTATAGAATATTCTTTCAAAAACAATCTAATATAATAAAACACATGCTTTGTGTTATACGTATATTCCTTTATGATCCTTTACATTCATTAATCTCTTATCATCATTAATCAATGTTGCTGGTTCTGTAACTCCCTTTTCAAAAAAGCGGGAGTTTTAACACACACTGCGTAGGTGGAATGACAATTCGGGAGATTTCCGCCTGAATTTAACAGGTGTTCGCTGCAGACAAATAAATTACCGTAAAACAAGTAAAGTTTATGTTACAGCTGCAACGTTCGTTTTTTCTTAATAAAATGCAAAATGAAATCTTGTTGAGTTTTCTTTCCTGATTTAGCTTTCTTGAATGCTTTTGAAAGTTTTTTTATCTGTAGATGCTTATTTATAAGTGCTTATTCTCTTAACAGAAATGTTTTTTAATCCGTGCTCTAATAAACTATGGCACATAAAGTAACTAGTTTCTTCTGCTAGTGAAAATGTCACTAGTAATTGGCCTCTGGAAGTCATTTTGAACACCACTTGTAATTGTCACGCTCGTCACAAAACACGAGCTTTATAGAATAGAACTACAACCTTTGATTGAGATATCTACAACTCAACGTTTAGCGATAACTAAGATCTATTTATAGAACTGGATGTGGGAATGAGATCACCCCAAGCTGCGATAAGTGACAACACTGCTGGAGGAGAGTTAGACGTAGTATCTATCACTATATATACATATAAGCATGTAGGCGACATTGTATTTTCTGTATCCGTAATATATACGAAATATTTTGTTTGAAAAACATTACCCCTCTTTTGGTCATTCTGTATATCGTAAACCTACTCACACTGATCGCTATCTACATGCCGATTCCCACCATCATCCTACACAAAAACGTTCCGTTATCAATTCACTTGTACACCGGGCTGTTTCCATATCCCAACCCGATAATATCCACGATGAATTAAATCACATTCGGAAAGCTCTTAGGAATAACGGTTACCGTGCTAGGGATATACAGTCTGCCATTAATCGCCATCTTCACCCACGGCCACCCAAACCTCCAAAACCCGATCCTCCTGCAGCAATAGTCTTTCTTCCCTATATCCACCAAGTCACGGACCGCATAGGAAAGTTTTTTCGAAAACAAAACATTAAAACAGTATTCAAACCCCCGAGCAAAATCTCACAGGTTCATCCTTCATCTAAGGATAAATTAAACACTATGTCATCTAATGTTGTTTATAGAGTTCCCTTGCTCTTGTAATGCTGTATACATTGTGTGAAACAGGTCGTTCGGTGAAAACTCGCATATCTGAGCACCAGCGCTGTCTCAAGTCAGGTCTCGTTTCATCATCGGCCATCGCCGAACACCAACGCGATACTGGTCATAAGATCCTTTTTGATGAAACTTCCATCATCTGCAAATCCCCATTCTTCTTTAGCAGAAAGATTCGCAAAGCCATTGAGATTTGCAAACACCCTAATAATTTCAATCGGGACGAAGGCTTTCCCCTTCCTTCTATGTGGAAAGTGCTAATTCCTAAGCCCCGCCCTCCGTCACTGAACCGCGACGGCATTTGCTGAATCGCTACGGCGCTTGCCTATAAATTCTCGCTTTTCTTCTTCCGATAGTCAGTCGAGTTTCGCCTCTGGCGTGGTTAACACGTTGAGTTACCGTGCTCTTTTGCTTTTTTCCTCCTGATGAAGCCCCTTACGAAAGTGGGCGAAACGTTGAGTTCTTCGATCTCAATCATGACACGGTCGAATCCCGGAAGTCGTTTGTTACCTATAACTTCTTACTGAAGAGACTTTGTGCTAAGGTATATTAGGTTTAATCGATTTATTATGACGTAAGGAATCTATGGCTAATAGGTGTCCTATTCTTTTTGAGACACCCTGTATATATATATATATATATATATATATATATAGGTCCCAGAGCGGACAAGTAATACGCCGGTACAGAGCAATGAAAGTTTATCCTGGCTAACGTTTAGCCCCGAAGGTTAGCTCTAATTAACGTTAAAAACATTACTCAAACATTTTTAGCTGTCGGAGCAACGTACGTTTAGCATGGCCACACATTAACGCCGAGGTTCCTAATAATAGAAAGACATCAGGGTATCCATGAATATTATAGCAAAGACTTGTATTCGCCCTTGACAGTTTGATACAGGCGTAAATCCATGACCGGTTCGCGGAGACTTGAATTTGAACAAACGGCTCCCGTGATGCGTTCACGCGCCACTACCGTTGTATAATGACTAACTTCACGCTATAAGTTTCGAACGCAAATGGCGGAGTACAAATTTCCAAAGCAGCGCTAAGCCGTCAAACACAGCTATCGCGTGCTACCGGGTAAGTAAAAAGCACCATCTAATAAGATGCTATCAATGCTCAAAGCTCTATGACAATATAATCTAATAATTTGTAGGTCTCACTGTGACGCAGCGGCTGCCGCTAATTATAACCAAAAGCTCCCACATATTCGAGCCGAAGAACCGTTGTCCAAGACTCTGGTAAGCCTATTATTCAATAAATTGCATAAAGTGGCCGCATAAAATGTTGCGGCAGCCCTAACACATATCATAAACGAAAACACTTACAAAAGGACGAGGCACATAACCTACCTTCGTACAATCTGTGCTAAAGATTCGCATAGCCTAAGGAAAAGCACACGAAGGGTTACGATTGGTAAAGCATGCCCTAATTTCTAACTGTGCGAAGCATGCAACTATTCTAATATAAAATACGCCAGGCGCGACGGGCTATAACTATAGTAGCGTCTTGCCTGTAAGAGAGGACATTCAAATCTAACCTTTACGTTTGCTTCCATGCAGTGTGGCGCACCAGGAGCAGCAGAGAGGTGAAGGTCACGGCAGCAGCTGCTAATAGCGGTGCAAGCTATGAACGCCGTAGGTGGGTTAGGTGCGGACGCTTATTCCCAAGCGTAGTCCACTGGGGTTGCAAAATACACAGGCAATTCGTCAGTTTCAGGAGCCCATTTCGACAAAGTAGATTACAGCAACGTATCTCTCAACTGGAGGTGTTTAATCCCAACAGGAGGTGGCTAAAAAGGTACAATTCCCAAATGAGCCCTCGATTGAGAAGGTAGGGCCTTATCTTACCTAACGATGGTGTGAAGCTAGGGCGGAACGCGCTAACGTAGTCCCAGAAATCCGCAAAAGCGACAGGACGTTGGTAAGCAACTATATAACAATTACGAACGCCCGAAACAAAGCATGAGTGCTTCTAGGTCCTCCATACGACTATTCGGAGATGAGCTCAGAAAAAAGGGCTTTTCGAAGCATTAAGCTGAAGGGGATAACCAACTAGCACGGCAATTTTGCTTGGAAAGCAAGCAGAATTCGACACCATCTTCACAGGTCACAAGATAACAAAATTTTTGGGCAAGTAGAACCACAGAAAAACTTCCTGAAAGATATGACTGCAACAAGAGATAACAAAGTTGTTCTAGCAACAAATCAGGCCAGAGAATAGTTTATAATAAACGCATGTAAAGTTGCCTAACCACAAGTCTTTAATATTGGTAGAAATAGAGCCAAAATAAATCTAATTAATAAAGTCTGGGCAATTACTAGAGGAGTTGCTTACGAAACTGCTCAATAATTATAATTAAATATTTAAAAACTGAAACACAGCTAACTAGGCTTATCCTAATGCATGCAATATTACCGAAAAGCCACCTATTAATACTTAGGGATAAAAATCCGACCAACAAATTTTTGCTAATACAGGGAAAGCTACAAAAGTACCGTAACAGTTAACATCTAGAATGCTGTGCAAACATTGCAGATAATAATTGTGACAAAACAAACGCTCGACCGCCTGCATGCAAACTGATAAAATTGATAACAAAATTGCCGGGCGTTCAGAGCCGCGCCAAGCCAGTGTGCAATGTGTGCACCGCACACAAGCGGCCAAATTCAGGGGCGGCCAAAAAGGTTTAAAAATTATATACAAATTACAAAAAAAAAAATTAAAAATGTACAATTTTTTTTACTTTACAAATTTTAGAAGTTCAAAAATATGTACCTATATAGGTTAAAAAAATGTTTATTGTGTAAATGAACACCTGATAATATGGTTACATGGATTATTGTTTATGTAAATTCTCGAAGTTAGTTTTTATTCCGTGGCGGCTAATTGTTAAATGAAGCCAACTTGAAGGAACGCTTTCCATGCATCTTTATGCAATGATTACAAAAAAGCCGGATATTTATCAGAAGCAACAAAACGTGACTCTTCAGAAAACTGGCGGCTCTCAGCTTTTATTGACTGTGAAACATATCGTATTTTTGAAGTAGGTATTTATATTATTTTTGATCGGGGTGTCGGCGATCTCTTTTGTCGATAAGTACCTAATTGTTTAAAGCTGATTTTAAGAAATATAATATTATATGATGCTTACATTAATGCTGTGGTAATATGGGTGCAATGATAATTATTTGGTCATTTAATTTTTGAATTGGCTGCAGAGAAGATCGAGTAGAGAAAATTAATTTTGTTAGTGATTGTGTTTTGAAGAAAGTTGAAGAAAAGTTATAAATATGGTAAGTACCTACATACATATCAATCATATATCAATCAATACACAGATAGTTACCTACATATTCTTAAATTGTATTAAGTAATAAAATTGTTATAATTTTTCTAGAACAGAAAAACGAAAAGGCTGTCGGGTTTTCAGTATCGAAAACAAAGTCTACGAAAAAAAGAAGAAAGGAAAAAACTGGCCAATACTTTAGAAAAATATTTGAAGCCAGAAAATGTGTCAGCGGAAGCATTAGAATCAAGCTCTAGTTCTCTTTCCGGGCCACTTAATGAGCCGTGCTTCCAAGAAGTCGAAATGGAAATTATGAGGAAAGATTCCGAATCTGGGGAAGAGAAGGTGACTTCATCTGACTCGGAGTCTCCAAAACCAGAGAGAAGAGAAGTTGGTGACGCTGAAGAAGCCAGCACGTCATCCTCATCAAGGCTTTCTGAACTAAAGAAATTTGGCTGCTCATCAGATTCACAGCAGTCGCAGCAGGACACAGCAACCTCAGATGATCCTGGAGAGTGGCCTGAGATAATATCAACAACATTAACAAAAATTTTAGTAGAAAGAGGGCCTGTTCAGGTAACGCAATTTAATTTCCCAACTAATGAAAATGGTCGAAGGTTTTCGAAAAAATATTTCTACCGTTCTCATCCAAATGGAGAAGAATTTAATAGACCGTGGTTAGTTTATTCAATAAAAAATAATGCAGTTTATTGCTTTTGTTGTACAATATTTGGCAAAATTAAAAACAATTTTTCGCAAAAGGAAGGTGTTTCTGACTGGCAGCATTTGTCACTATTGATTTCAAGGCACGAAAAAAGTGATACTCACAATGCAAATGTTAAAAATCAGTTAGAACTTATAAAATTGTTATCAAAAGAACAAACTGTAAACCAGACGCAACTACGTTTGTTGAATGCAGAAGCAAAGCACTGGCATGCTGTGATTGAGAGAATAATTTTAATAATACAATATTTGTCACGACAGTGTTTTGCTTTACGCGGGCAATCTAATAAATTATTTTAAAGCAATAACGGTAATTTTTTAAAAGCTGTTGAGATAATCTCAAAATTTGATTCTGTTATGTCAGAACATGTGCTTCGACTCAAAAGTCACAAAAAGATGAAACACGAATGGTAAATTATTTAGGGGACAAAATTTAGAATGAAATAATAGATGTAATTGGTAACAAAATTAGAAATAATATTTTGGATTTAATTAGAAAATGTAAATACTATTCTATAATTCTTGACTGTACACCGGATATTAGTCATATCGAACAAATGACTATAATTTTTAGATTTACAATGTTGAATGAGTCCTAGAAAAAAAATTAAAATACGCGAACATTTTATAGAATTTTGTGCCGTGCACAGCCCATACATTAATTTAGTAGTGAACGATGCTGCTAAAGTTTCTTTTGAGACTTCTGGTTATTTTGATATAGTTCAAGAATTATTTGTTTTTTTTCTGCGTCGGTAAAAGATGGTCAATTCTGAAAAAACACACAACAAATTTAAATTTAAAACCACTTAGTGATACACGGTGGTCTAGTAGAATAGACGCTGTGAAGCCCCTGCGTTACCAAATTGGCAAATATATGATGCATTGGTAGAAGTAATTGAAGATCGTTTATCCGTACAAGACCACAGTGCTTCACATCAAGCCAAATCTTTGGCATTCAAAATTCAGAGTTCTAAATTTTTGTGCTCAATTATTTGGTACAATATTTTAATCAAAATTGTTTTGAGCACGATGATGCAAAATCCTACTATAAATATAAAAACTTGCTTAGAGCATTTTAAAAATTTGTTAGCTTTTTCTTAGCTCTTCGATCAGATGACGAATTCAATAATGTTCTTACTGACGCTAATACACTTGCGGATGAACTCGGTATTGAATCTAATTTTTCTGCTGTTCAGTCTGTTAGACCACGAAGAAAACCCAGACAATTTGATTATGAACACAGTGATGAACCAATTATTGATCCAAAGTTAACGTTTATTTTAATATATTAGATCAAACTTTATCGTCTTTAAGAGACAGATTTGAGGGAATAACAAGATGTGATACTATGTTTGGATTTCTCTATAATATGTTTGATTTAACGGAAAACGAGCTATTACAATGTTGTAAGGATTTACATCTTCATCTAACTGATGATTCTAGAAAGGAATCAGATGTAGATGGAATAGAATTATTTGAAGAGATAAAATCTTTAAAATTACATCTTAAAGCATCAGTTAGAGCCCCAGTCCATTCTTGAATATATTTTTGAAGATCAGCTCATAGCATCATTTTCAAATATGTCAATAGCTCTTAGAATATTACTCACGTTACCAGTTTCAGTTGCGTCTGGTGAGAGATCTTTCTCCAAACTAAAAATTATAAAAAATTATATGCGATCCACAATGTCACAAAACAGATTAAATAATCTGTCTATAATAGCAATAGAAAGCGACACGATGGATTCCATCGATTTAGAATTAGTAATTAAAGAATTTGCCTATAAAAAAGCTAGAAAAGTTGCTTTTTTATAATTTTCTAAAATGTTGTTTTTTTATTAATTTTATTCCACTATTTTTTTTGTAAATTTTATTGTTAATAAAACTTTTTTAAAATTTCTGTTTTTCACTTAAATTAATTTCATTTGTTACAGTTAAACTAGGTATGTACTACATAAAATTTATATTTTACAACAAAAATGTAAATTTTGGGGCGGCAAATTTGGCTCTGCACACAGGCGGCCATTGATGCTGGCGCGGTCCTGCGGGCGTTCAAGGTCGCACCACGCTTGTTAACGGTATCGCAACTGGTACGCGGTGTGTGCGTGGTTCAGTAGCTCCCTAATTGAAAACGCATTAGCGTTCGATAATTAGCTAATACTTGATCCGCTTGCGAGATTTATTGTCAAAGGCCTTTGTAGATCTTTGCGTAAATTTATTGCCTGCAAATGAGCTTTTGACAACAATCAAAACCACCGAATGATGAAATTTAGTATGCAGTCACTGCTAAATTCGGAGAAGCTTCGCTATGGTGTTCTTAGGGGCGCAAGCAGCCAAAAACCTAATTGCAGCTGTAGGTAGTGCCGGTATTCCATGTCCAAAAATGATTGCTGAAGCGACCTTTAACGCTGAAATGCGGGGTACAGGTTGCAGATGCCATGCACATCAGCAAGTTACTTTCATTCAGCGAATGTATCAGAAAGGACACCGTAGAGAGAGACTTAGCTATCACATTAATTAGTACAAAAACTAAACAGTTTCGAAAAGCTTAGAGCTTACTCTTTGTTAACGAGCGAGCCTTAGGAAACGCGAGCGACGTTTCGTGGAGCGTGCCCAAGCTATTTTTCGTGTAAAACAAAAAAACTTTATACTGGGTGAGTTTTTTGAAGTGTTACAAGATGATATCTCGAAAACCGTTTAAAACATTTTTGTGAAAATTTGATGAGTTAATAGAGAGATGGGGCGTCATATTTAAACATATTTTTGACATTTACCCCTTTTCTCTATTTTGAGGGGTAGGGGATAACGTAGGAATTTTAAATGAGATTGTGTACTTTTGTTTAAAAGTTTCGAATCTATGTAGAAAACTGAGTATATGTACAAAACATTTTTTGGTTTGCTATTTCTGTTACAGAATTATGATTAACAAAACTTTTATTAAATTTAAAAAAGAAATAAATTTTACCGATATGTGAAGTTCGCTTATTGTAGAATTATTATTCGTTTTCGTGGAAATGCGTTATTTTTATTTAAGTCAGTTGCAATTTTGACATTTTAACCATTATTTCTCATTTTAATGCTCAATTAAACATGGAAACGAGTTTGAACGTGCAGGTTGATATGTTCTTAATTTTGGGGAGTGCTAAAAAAACAAAAAAAAATTGTTCGCACACGTAGGTTTTATGTAGATTCCAATTTTATAGACAAAAGTACATCATTCTATATAACATTCCAAAGTTACCCTCCACCCCTAAAACTAGAGTAAGGAGGTAAATGTAAAAAATATGTTTAAATATGTCCCCTCATCTCTCTACTACCCTACCAAAATTTCACAAAACTATTTTAAACCGTTTTCGAGATATCGCTATGCCTCTTTGTTATATGTTGCAACTTTCAGCTTTGTTCGAAAAGTCGAGGAACGCTCTTATAGCCGAGATTGCGCATTTGAAAAATAAAATGCTCTCGCTGGGACGTTCGAAAGATATATTTTGACAAACTCGCGGTATTGTAGATGAAATACAACTTCGTTGAAAAAAGATACATACATAAAAAATATATATAAGAAATTACAACTCGTCCAACTGACTCTTTGTACTTTCAGCTTTGGGGTTATAACTCATAGCATTCATAAAAAAATCATCGATATTAGGCTTACGATTTATTATATTACCGCTGAAAATAATTGTAATGCATATTATGGTCAATATTCTTGGAATACTGAAATCTCCTATTCAAAAGGCGTGGTAAGAGTACTGGTCAAAATTTCATTATTTTATTTTACATCTACATCTTTAATATTTACATAAACACATTCTTTAAGGTGTCACAATGTGAAAATGCAGTAATAATAACGAGCCCATAATTTTTCAGAAAATCGCTGTAGAGTAACCAACTTGCATGAATAGGTAGTCTCACACGTCATTGTAAATACCAGAATTTTTCATTATGGTTTACTTTAGCTCCTTTGGAGATCAGAAGTTGTGCAATCTCTTCCGAGCCTTCTTGCCTGGCCCTATCTAAAGCAGTTCTGCCTAAATTATCTAGGGCATTGATGTATACAAAAGAAGCCTTTTCTATAAAAGCACTACCGCTGTCATCCGAATTTCCATCCATACTCGATCTTGCACCATTATATACTGCCTTGTTCGAATTTTCTCCTTGTGTATCTAGTGGAGAAGAATTGGGTAAGATAACACTAGTAACAATTCTTCTCGTCAATATTTCCTTTACAATTTCAAGAGACTTTGACAAAACGGCTTGGTGTAAGCAGGTCTCGCCATCTTGATTTTGAATGTTAACGTCCGCAAAATGTGTTAGTAGCAGCCTGACTGCGTCCAAGTTCTCCCAAAGTATAGCGGTATGAAATGCAGTGTCTCCATATTTGTCTTGCAAATTTATTACATGAGCAGCGGCAGGTAATAGTTCATGCATAATATCAGTACAATTGTGTAACGCAGCTAAGTGAAGGCAAGTTTCGTTGTGTTCATCCAGTTCATTTATATTGGCACCTCGTGAAATCAGTAACTTCACCGTATAGTTTCTATTCCAAAAGACCGCCTCATAAAGCGGAGTCCGGCCTGAGTAATCTTTTTTATTTATGTCTACGTCCGTAGATGCTATTAGTTCATTGATAACATAATTAGCTCCATATCCAGCTGCAATATGTAAACATGTTTTACCATTAGAATCTTGAGTGTTAACTTTTGCTCCAGACGAAAGTAATAGCTTCACACTGCTCAGATGATTATTTATCACCGCAAAGGTAAGAGGGGTATCTTTCGAATTCGTTTTACTATTAACGTCTACTTTTTGCGACAACAAATAAGGCAATACGTCGTCGCAGCCATAAAATGCGGCAAAGTGCAGACAACTTTCGCTTAATTTATTGGTAATGCCCACATCGGCACCTTTCAAGATAAACAACTTTGACATGTCCTGATTTCCAAATTTCAGTGCCAGACATAGTGGTGTGTCACCGTCCTTATTCTGTACGTTGATCTGGGCCCCTTTTAATAACAGCATCTTAACTATTTTTTTATGGTTTGGATAGGTCGCATCTTTGAAAAACGTCATAATTTTTTTTAGAAATGTGTTCGCACTTTGGCATGTACCAGTTTTTCGAACTGCTAAATGGAGCGGAGTGTCTTTATCGATATTTCTTTTGTTTACGTCAGCTCCCTTTTCTAAAATGTTTATAAGTATATCCATTTTATTATGTAAAATTGCATAATGCAGTACAGTGTTGCCATAGTCGTTGTCATCTTTATTTATGTCATTGCTGTATTGAATTAGTTCAATTGCTTTTTGTCTATGCCTGAAAATGGTTGCCATATGCGTGTCGGTATCTAGATTCTGGAGGCAAGGGATAATCTCGCCACCTTGCTCTAAAACTAATTGCCGAACAGTTTTGTTCTTGAAATCAACACTGTATCTGTAGATTGCATATCCCCTGTCATACGAAGAAAACATGTCTTGGTAGTAACGCTCTGTAGTTTCCTCCATATCTATATTGTTCAAAAGTAAATTTCTATATAAAAAGTATATTGAAAGTAAGTGAAATAGTGTTTTAAAATTTTGCAGTGCACAGTATACTAAATAGTCAGTTAGAACTTCCATCCTAATATGCACTCGTAGCGGAAATTTCTTTCATAAATTGCACACTTTAGCCGCTATTCCCAAAGAACGGTTTGCAAGAGCGTAATCTAGCGGACTGTACCCTAATTGGTCTAAATTAGATGCAGCTATAATTTTGCACCAAACTGTGTCAGTCAATATATCGAGTATATTTTCTGCTTTGGAAGGGTGCGAAGATAGAAATTCTTTTGCTTTTGAAGTTTGTAAGAAACCTTTATAGAAAGGAGGATATGTAGTACTGTACAATGCGAGTATATGTAAAATTGATCTTCCACATCCGTCGGTTATTAACAGCAAATGCATATTCCTATTTATGGTATTCTTGACTTTGGCCATTTTATTATTAATAATATCCAAGAGCAAAGGACATTCTTTTGCTAGAATGCGATCGAACAGAATAAATAAAAATTTATGGTTGTGTTTAAATCTTTCTTTAATTAGAGCTTTAGCAATCTCTCTAATTTTCTCATCTTGATTGTTAAAATGTTCAGACAACCACTGTGCGGCCAGATATTCACCAAACGTGCGGTGAATAAAAGTAATATTAGAGTGCTTGTCAGTTGTTACTATTCCTCCTTCTTGTAATAACTCACTGTCATTGAGAAAACCACAATCTGGTTGCTTTTCGACGTACTCAATAATGTCACAGCGCGAAGGAAAGAGCAACTTAAGAGCAAGAACCGCTTGAGGCTTTTGAAAAAGTAAATAGGCCTTTTCTATCGAGTAGCCTCTTTTGCTAGCTAAAATTTCCATTTTCTTGTTAATAAAACTTCGGAAGAGGTAAATTAAATCAAATGTCCTACTAAATCCGTTCAGGTTTTTATGAGATAAAACTCTTTGGCAGTCATCTTCGAATGCTTCGGCCAATAACTTGGTCTGTAACGGAATTCCTGTGAACTCTGCATCCAGGTCAACTAAATTACTTTTGGTGGCTTGCAGAAGATTCTCAACAAATTGCGAAATGCATTCTTGCGATTCAGAATTCCAATCGTTGGTTCCACTGAAATATTTGCGAAGAAAATTCTTTTGGTCGTCCTCAGAAAACGACTTCAACGCGATATAAAAAGTTCCCAGAGTTTCTTCCAAATACTCTTGCACGTGCGGTCTTGTTGTTATACAAACTCGACATCCTTCATTACACAAAGATTTAGCTATATCGACGACTTGCTCTTTGTACTGAAGAGAGATTTCATCAAAACCATCCATCATGACAACGACTTCTTTAGATGAACGAAGTTTGTCAAAAACTGCTTCGGAAAGACTTTGGTTGTCTTGATTAGCATAAAAGTTTTGAAAATACTTTAAATGGTCCGCCGTTTGATATACTGAAGATTGTTCCTTGAGCTCCTTAAAATAGTCAGTGTGAGCGTTTAAATCTACTTTAATTACCCATCTGGTCGCGGGGACCTTATGCGTTAGATAATCTAGTAGAACAGATTTACCCATACCTGGTGCACCACTTAACAATGTTATTTTTGCTGAAAGTTTACTGACTATGTCGCTCTCAGTTACGTCTTCCAAGTCAGCTACAAACCGCTTGATGCTACTAACTGATCCTATGGAGGATTTCCACTCTAAAAAGTGCTCGTTGTAGACAACCAAATAGTGAATAGAATGTGATAATCGATTGTCTGTTTATTTCCTAATTGAGTTCATCTCGAAGCCAATCTTGGCTCGGTTTTGCACGAGGGCAGCATCAAAATTTCTCCGCTTGAAGAAGCCACTTTCCTGAGTGAGAGCTAGATTTAAATGTTCTTCCCAATGTTTTCCTATTATAAATTTGTCGCCTTGCACGTCGTCTAAGGCTTGTGATTTAATAAAAATTCTGGATACCTTCCTTTCGATAAAGTAATCCGTAAGACGAGCTGGTGTGTTTCCGATATTAAAACTGCTTGACAATATGTTTACTATGTTCTCGCAAGTAACATGGTGGAACATTTGTTCAGTAATCAAAGAGCCTAATGCTATAGGCCCCCTTCCCTGTAAAGATACATTTATGCGTAGAATTGAATTTCTGTGAGTATCGCTTACATCGTTTAAAGTAAAAAAACTGTCACCTTTTTGTTTTTCGTCATCATACTTAAAACTTTCTTCACACTTGTTTAAAATGAGAACCTTGTGAAAATGACTGGAAAATTTAAGAATCCTTTGGACGTCATTTAAGTGCCTAATCGTGGCTAGTTCTAATAAAACTGGTATCTTAGCTGTCGTCCATAGGCAGTTATACATGTCCAGAGGCTTTACGGCATCTAGGTGTTTGGTGATCCTAGTCATTTGTATTTTAAGAGAAGCATGGTTTTGATAAAACAGGTTTTTGAGTTGCTCTGGTAAATCGAAATACCACGAAGGGGTGTCGCCAGAGGCGCAGTATTTCTTTACTTCGTAGCTAATATATTGAAGTAAGAACTCAAAAACGGCCTCGCTGTATTTGATAACGGTAACTTTTTTACTTTCTAAAATATTATTCCAAATAAGCTCGTTCGGGCCTATATAAGGTACAAATGGCGCGTTAGAAAAGTTTACTACGTATTTGCTTAACATAATCTCACTAAGTTTTTGAAGAACCTCCGCTTTGGTTAAGCAGTGATAGTGACGACCTCCCGCATAACCTTCAGCCCAGTACTGTATGAAGTTAGTAAACTTTTCTGCAATTATTTCTGTGTCGTCCTCTATCAGTTTGCAGTATCTGACAACTTCTTTTATTTTCTGCAGTATTGCGTAATCGAGACGTCTTGCGTCTGCTTGATTACTTATTATTATATAAATACTCTACCATAATCCTTTGGGTCAGCCATACTAATAAAAGGTGGCAATTCGTTAGCGTTAATTCTATGCACCTTTCCACCATGCTTGCAGTTTAGGAAGTTCACCTCCGCATCGGCGCTTTCTACTAGGAACTTATATTCGTTGATACCTCTATTAGTAAAAATTACAAAGTTAATTGCACTAAATGTCCCTACGTAGTTCTGAAACTTTGATCTGCCACCAACAGTGTTCAAATCTTCTTTAAGTTTTTCAATATCCTTAAAATACTTTGGCAGAGCGAGGGCTCCCTTAGGGGACAATAGTTCTTGTTCCAAAATATCCTTACTGTTCTCCTTGTGCTTAAGTTGTAGCAAATGTGTAAATCCTGAGTGATGAACAACTATGTCGTCGAATGAGCCTACGTCGGGAGCATTGCAAGCCATCCACATTTCTCCATCATTCAATGCGAATTTCAGTGCAAATAGAGCAGCCATTTTGTATTCGTACTTTCTCCTTAAATCATTGGTGCCGGGTCGCACTTTGTACGCCTGTAAAAAATGTGTATATCAGTATTTTTGCACTAAAATTTCTTTATACATATAATTGTTTGATTCTCAATACCGAGACTGTATGAAGTAAGTCGGATATAAAGACAATTAAGCTTACCATTGGGTGTGACATTGTGAGCATAGGTTTCTGCTGCAGCTCTTCAATTTTTATATTATTATTGTTGAGGTTGAGTTTAACTCCGCGATTACCTTTGCCAAGGCGTTGACCTCCAATAAAACCAGTAAGTAGTCTGCAATAAAATTATGAAATTATCTCAATAATTTAAATTATAAAATAAATGCTACTTGGACTTGTAATGCTTTTAAAACTCCTTAGGGTAGACGACCAAATTTTTGCTAAAGATAAAAGACCCATAAATTAACTTTAATGTTTATTTCCAAAAGTAACGATAATTATAATAGAATTAATTTTATCAAGAAATAATCATATAGGTAATATGGTTCTGATGAAAAATAAAGGTACTGAAATGGATTTTAAGCTTCTATTTACATATACGTTTAAAACTATTATTTGAAACTTTAATCTCGCATATCACATTTTACTATTATTTGAAACGGACACGGTCGAATCAAAGCTTTTATCTGCTCTGGATCTTATAGGACTAGCTATGTCTACTAATTATAATCTTCTCTTGCCTATTATGGGTTTGACAATAAACAATTTCTTAGAGAAATACTCAGTATGTAGGCTATATCAACAACGATACTTAATTATCAAACATGTATAGTGCTGGCTAGTATTTTATCATAAGGTTATTAATTAAGAAGGTGTAAAGTCTTTTACAGAATGTACAGCTGCTGCGATGTTCTCCATGTGTAGAACTACTACCTGAATTTTCAGATGTAATTCTACACTTTTTTGCAACCAGAACACTTAAACACTGTTCACACAGTACATCCTAAAGGAAAAAATAAAAATAATACCAGAGTTTATGAAAAAAAATTGTGGAATATTACTTTTATGTTTGAGCAATTGTAGTTGATCGAGAAGGGTCAAATCTCAAAAAATATTTTCTTAGTAGATGGTCACATCGTGAATATTATGTCTAGTTCCATAAGTTGGCGCTGGGCGTTGATGAGTTAGCAGACTAATAAATTTTATCCAATACTCGCCTGATGGCCTCGAGGGCGCAACTTTTCTCTCGTGGATAAAATATAAGACACTTGTACCATAAATAACTATTGTCCACTTTTGCTTTATAATGTAATTTTTATTTACTTGGATACAAGCCATTAAAGTAGTTGTTTATTAAAACTGCAAAATATAAATTTTATTGCTCTAGTGGTTTAATTAAATATTATACACCAAGTGAATTAAACATATGTTTATTCACGAAAAGATGTTGAGCTCACGAGCACGTAGTGCGAGTGAGATCATATCTTTGAGTTAATAAATGTTTAATTCACGTGGCGTATATATCTTTTTATTCAATTTTGACGACATTTTAAATAAAAAATTTAAAATATTCAAATTAAGATATAAATTTGTCCATTCATGGTAGATTTGAACTAAATTTTAGTAATTATATTTTACACACTATAAAGAGAAAGAATAAACGAATGTAAATATTTGTAGAAATCATAAAAATATGTTCTTCTGCATTGAAACGTTTTTAGTTCTCTAGTAAATTAAACTTTTTTAATTCTTTAGTGAATTAAAACACTTTTATTTCTCTTGTGAATCATAAACAGTCTATGATTCTATGATGAAGGTTGTTATGGAGTTAATAATGTCACTTAAAATGTCTAAATTGAATAAAAACTTTATTTTATAAACAATATCAGTGTTGTCAAGAGTACAACACATACATGGCGGCGTTTTGCGGATGAAAATATGTTTGAAATTGCTTGATGTACTCAATGAAGGAAAATTGATACCAAACGTGTATTACTTTTAGACACAAACTGCGCTTTCAAAAACAGTTATTTTATGGAGTTACGTTATACAGGGTTAAAAACAAATAAACTTTGCATAACACGTGACCAAATTTTAATAGCCCTATTTGGATTTTGTAGAAACACACATATTTAATATGGCGCTACTTTAAAGAAAATGTGTCTGGAATAAAGCATTGTCAAAACTAAGAAGTTTTATGTAGGTTGCGTTGAGTCTTACTTTGCAACAGTGGTGCAATTTAAAAAAAATGGGCAAAAAATCTAAATTATCTTATACAGCTGAAATTTTGCATATCGGCTAAAAATTGCATTTAAAAAAAGTTTTTCCAATAACTTTTTTCGATATTTTGAGAAATAACCCCACTTTTGAATTTTTCTTTGAAAAAAAAATTAAAATTTGACAGATAATGCGAATGACGTGCCTATTATTTGTTTGGTTAATTTTCATCTCGATCGAAGCAGAAATTGATGCAAACGTCAAATTTCGAATAAAGCTATTAATAAAAAAAATCCCATATGATGCGGACTTTACTGGTCACACTGTATACACAACTAAGACTAAGAACTTAAGCTAACTTACTTACTAATCTAAACTAAAAATGTCCTACGTTAAAGTGCAACTCACTACACTAGCGAGTGGGATGTCGCGCTCAGGCAGCAGGGAAATGACGCTCGAGTCCCGTTTCGTGGCCGAGACAATGATAAAACTTTATTTTACTATGAAGTTTTATTAACATAGGAGTTACAACCAACACGTATAGCAACGTGCAGCAACGTAATGCAAGCTATAACTAGCTTAGCCCAGAAAATAATAAATATATGTATTACTCATATTAGTTTGATAAGATAAGTCATATCGGAGTATAAAGTCTGTTATTCAGAATACAACTATACAATATAATCAGTACATGGAATACACAAATGACTATTCTAGGATAAGTAACCTCACAGGGCAAAGATTATTGCAATATGAGCATTAGATAGAAAAAATACATAACTCCTTCCTTGCAAGATAATGTTTTTTTCTGAAAAAAAAAGAATTACATTTTTGATTGGACTAATTCGATCGTGACGTCAATTGACTTCTTCTATATATAATTAATAAATTTATCTTTCAGAGAGAGTCGCTTACAATATACATAGAAAATAAGGCTTATAATTACTACAATTAAAATTGACGCTATTGACACAGAAGTATGGATATTACTATTATTGATTGCTGCTAAAACATTTTCCTAGTTATTTAATACTAACTGGTTATTCACCAGGTTTTTA
>CALNHX010012369.1:0-25623 GCA_940337035.1 Agriotes lineatus
CATTGGACTGGGTTAACAGCAGAACAACTATTCCACGCTGTACGAGGTCGAAGTCATTATCAAGAAACTATTGAATTGGTATTCGACCACGCATGATAAAGCGGGCAAGTCACGTGAAGAAGAAGAAATTAGTTTCTTTACAGAAATTGCCCTTTATTTTTTAATAGAAAAGGTAGTTGATTAACGTAAAATTTCAAATGTTGTCCGCTGTTATTTACACATTCACAGAAAACACATTCCAAATACTTTTATTACTTACACTAATACTAGTGTTCTCCAATTAATCTCAAACTATCGTGCATATATGGGCATATTCGGTAGCCGACTTCCTACAACGGAAACGGCATGGGTCCTTTTACAAACGCTTAAATCCTAACAATTACAAAGGTCGCCAATGCATTTTCAATACATCAAATATGCCCAAGATGATTCTGGATCCCGATTTCGCTTCTTTTTGCTAATGAAAAAATCAATAAGGACAGCGGTTCCAAATTTACAGTGTTGAACAGCAAACTCCAATAGTCAAATCCGTTCTGTTTCTCACAAATTATATTTAACACAAAAAGTCAGTGGGCTTGTTCGTTAACAAAAGGTCTGTTAATTTACTATTACTAGTTAAGCCTTCAGACCACCATATTTCGAAAACAGCGTTGGCTCCGACCTCGACTACCGTAAGGGGGCGAAATTCTTGGAGAAGCTAAAAGTCTTCACAAGATAATAACAATGCTCTTCTGAAGTTGCGCTTCACCATAGTGATAAAGTTGTCGCGCACCTCCAGCGACACTCCGAGATCTTTTCCGACACGCTGAAACAGGTTCATCGCCGATATTCCTCTCTCACTCAACCCAAGAGTTCAGTTTTTCTAATAAGCAGATGCCATCATCGTCTGGGTCAAAGCCATCACTAGTACTCGCCCCTCTAATTTCTTATTTATCTCATTTCTGAGACTCGAATGCTGGCTTCAGCGCTAGATAATTAAACCCAACTAGAATAAAACCCAAGCCATAATGTTCAAAATTGTCCAACACCACAGCAGATTCATATTGGGCCCGAACAACGCCTTTCTTACACTTCTTCTTCTTCTTATTTCTCTTATCGTAGGCCAGTGGCCTGTTTTTAATCTCAAAGTGGTTTTCTGAAAAAAGTTTCCTTATTAGGAGATGACGACTACCACAGCTGTTACCATGGTAACCGGAAATAGTATGATTTTTAAAATCCCGGTGTAGTCGCCGGGGATTGAACCCGGTCCGGCCGCCTGATACTTAAACATGTTGCTTGCTAAGCTATCTGCTCTATTACACGCCCCAACTACGTCATCTATGGGAGTCCATTTCACTTCCAACCTGAACTGGATTCCAGAGCTTTAAAGATTCATCGACTATCTGCTGAGAAGGAGTGCTATTTTAACCGTGCTGAGAGGCAGCTTTGAAAGCTGTTATTCCGGCATCCGCATCTACACCTACAAGACTTTTATTAGTCCCATCATTGACTACCGTTTCATATACTTCAGCGTTCTATCTGGCTCCAGCAGCAACAAGCTAAGGACAAAGGAATGGGTCATCGCCAGGAACATGCTGCATCTGAATTGATTCGATCCCTTCATCGAGCTTTGTGACCTAGTCATTCCCGTATCGTATCCAGACTACCCGATCTTTGAGGTCAATTCGTGTAACGAGCCATCCAACACGACCAACAATTCATCTCCAATACATCATTCCCAGGACCACCGCTTTCCACACAAAAGCCCCAAGACGAAGTAGAGGTTTCCACAGGTTTGCAAACTTTTCATTTACTTATGCTAACTATTTTTCTGCAACTTGTGCTATCTAGGCATGTCTTAATTTCAATTAGCACATCATAGTAGAGTGTAAGAGAATTTTTTATCCCAAATGTCTTTTTCACACCGAATAGAGGTATATATTGTTAAGGTGATTAGCTCCACTTTGTGTGCCCAATTTATGTTATGTTGCTTATATTCTGAAATTTGATGTTCCTATTTTTATTATGACAACTCAAAACTTCTGTCAGCTGACACTTCAAACTAGTTCTGAAGATTCAATAACAAATACTTCATCGTTACATTTGTCATACTACAAACTCAAATAGTAAGTACTTTCTTGATTAAAATTAACTCACCTTACTCTTTTTTTTAGTCCTTATTTTTAATACCTGGATTCTGTTACCTTTTATTAAACTTAATACTTTTTTCTGCTAAAACCAATACGTCCAACGCTGCAACTGACCACGCTACACAGCTGCTCCAATCAAAGCCACGGCGAAGGCCTCAACTGACAACCAACTGCCAAGATGTCCATAATCCGGATCCAAATCAACACACTAACCTAGTTTGCCACAGGAATCAGCATCTTCAGCTTCACCACAGTAAGCATCCAAATAGACCTCAACCGCAGATGCGTTTCTTTAATGTTCAACCAAATCACACGTATGAAGTCTGCTACAACCCATCAACATGAATCTTGACCAGAGGCAAGCCCCAGATATTACTTGACAAGCCCCACAAATATGCCCACTTTGCTAATAATGTTGATGTAATCTACTTTTCTTGTAAAGTATTCCTTGTTATCCAATTCAGTTGATGAAAATGTTATTCCACAATAAACTCAATTCACATTCCATTACTTTTATTTGCTTTTGTAGATTATAATTGTATTAAATTGCTTTTCTCACCACATTCTAGTATTCATCCATCTATTTTTCTAATGTTCTTCTTTTAATATTTTAGTTTGTCTTTTTCATCACGCCAATTTGTATGTAACTTTAACCCTTTTATTCTGCCAAATATTTATTTAAAAACTCTTATAAAAGAGTCTATTGTTTAATTTCAAACTTTACAAAATTGTATCACATCATTTTCGTTTCAAAAAATTTCTTATCAATAACAACTATCTCCTTAGCGATCTAGCTTATTTTTTTCAGTCCACCACACTATTAAAGCTTAATTATTTGATTAATACCTACTATGTTCAATAACATATTTCGAAAAAGTATTTGTCATTAACTTCCAATTTCATTTCAGATATTAAATTAAGTTAGAATCCTACTGTTCCTCAATTAGCTTCATTTAATTAAATTATAATTCCTTTCATTTCGAAATGGATCTTAATAACTTTGATATCCATTTCACATCTAAATTCATCTTTATAATTTTTAATACTGTATTCTTTAAATTTTATTAATCTGATTTTCACACCCTTGTACCAATACCATAACAATATACAGTGAATTTATTTTAATGGTTAACATAGCAGTTCCGTTTCTATGCCAGCAGTTAATCATGCAGGCCACTTCCATAGTTACCAATGAAAACAATAGATTAGAGCGTTTATTTTACGAGTTAACATACGAATTTGAATTAGGTACTTGCTAATAAGAAACTTTAATTTTGTTACCGGAATGTGGGTATGCAGCTAAAAAGTAGATACGTACGAACAACTTGTGTGTTGTATCTTTTCTTCAGTGGTATACATTAGGATAACTATTAATTGTCTTTTTGACAAGTAATAATTTCTATGCTAACTTATAAAATACACGCTCTAATCTATTGGTCTCACTTGTAACTATGGAAATGACCTGTATCATTAAATGGTGGTATAGAACGAAATGCTTATGTTAACTATTAAAATAAATTCCCTGTATATTATGATTATATGCCCTATTTGCTCATGTAATATTATGATTTAATTTTTGTGTTAAATGCAAATAGCTGCATATCTCTTAATTTGTCCAGCTCTTGCTATGTTGTATTTTATTTATTTCGATTTGATTAATGGCTCTATCTCAATAGGATTGGATTTTCTATATCCTACCAAATTATTGTATTGATTTGAACAAGTATTTCTAATATATTGGCTAAAAACATAAATTGTAGGGTTTTATTAAATGCAATCACGTTAAATATTGCATATTATCTACTGGGATCACTATAATGTGTCATTTTGATACTAATGGGAGCAAACTGTTAAATATGGCGATTCAATCTCACATTTTTAAAAAACAAGTTGGCTTTCAAGAATTAAGTGTGTGATTACGTATAAATGCGTTGCCCTAGGTAATAACAAAAACGTAATAGAAGCCATTTATCAAAACGCTAAAGGGACGCTTCGACCGGAAATGCACAAAAACGACGACACTTTGAGAATTCACTGATTTAAATTTTAGGCTCCACTTTTCCTGACCTTATATTTGCTTTTGCGATGCAAAATACGGCTTAAATCGGTCCTGCAGCAAGTTCCCCGCGTTCCGCGACGAATGGAGAACCTTATCCTTCTTTGGCTAGCTGTAACAACCCCAGATGCCCCTCCGAACGCCGCTTGCAGTTCGCTTGCTCCAAACTTCCTCCAACTCAGGTCCTTGCCCACACACCTAGGACTCCGCTGCTTTCCACGAAGGTCACTGCATACCTCCAGCTTCCAGGGCTCCAGCTAATCTGCTAGGATCTCCAAAATAGCAACTGAAGTGCCAGCTATCACTCGAGGCACTATTCAAAAACTTTTTACCCCCTGCATATGTGCAATGAATCAAAGGCAATTCCTTTACAGCCTACCACAGCGCACTCAACTAATTTGAAATACACTTTCCCAATTGTCTTTGTTTACATCGATCTAACATTGTTATTACTATTACAACGCCTGCTCTGATTACGTTTTTGTTATTTAAATCAAGGCTAACGCTATTTTTAACACTGTTTTGCAAATTATTTCTTGAAGAACATCTGTATTCTAAACTTCAGAGATAAGAGTAATAGCCAATTGTTAAGTTTGGAAAGCACTTCACAGTTTTTCTTTAGTTTCAGACATGCTTTTGTAGCATACACATAGTATTTATAATAAAGCATTTCTGATCAACGTATACAGTCTGCTGCCAAACGACACTTGGACAGGCTGTTGTATATCAGCGTCCCACTTGAAACGGTCCTTTCAATGCCGAACACTTGTATAATGGCTTGAATCTAACTCGTTCCAATGCTAATATTTATGAGGCTTGCAATTTCTCTTACATGAACACGCAAAATGCTGTGCACACGCTTAACAATGCTTGTAGGTTTTACAACTTGCACTTTTCCAGGACGTGGTATGTCTTTTGTGCATTTTCTACCTTCCAAAATGTATTTTACCATTCCACAACTGCTGTTTTTTGAATATCTAGCTCCTTCATAAACACTCAGCATGAATTTCTTGAGGAGAAAACTCCACCATGATTACCAATTGAATTACAGCGCATTGATCTGTTTTAGTCAAAGTTTTCATTGTGAAAGACATTTTTAAATATTGTTGGAATTTAATATAGCGTCTGAAACTATACATATAAAACAAGAATACGTTAATAAACAACTCGAATTCACTTGTTTTGTTTATTACAAACATGCTTTACTTAAATCAGCCTCGTATTTTTAAATCTTACTCTTAATTAAATGAAATTCATTATTTCTATAAAAAACATACGTGCTCTCCATATGCGTTCGAACAGCAATCTAGTAGCTAACAGCCCTTTGAAATCCATGATTTCATACAAGGGTTTTAAATCAGTCTGCTTTTAAAACAAAGATTTTATAAATATTATAAAACTGGGGAACTGACATTTAACTGATTCTAAAAAATCTTTGAATTTATCTTCAGAGGCTTTAGGTAGTTTTAAACTATTCAATATTCTATATTTTTTACGAACTCTATACAATAGCGCAGCACGTCAATTGCAACACGAAACAAATTCATAGTTATTAGAATTATTATAAAATTTTATTAAAATTGATTTCAATCAATGAATTTAAAAAAAGGTGCAGTTTATAGGTAGAATTTCTTTCATTACTTCAACCTTCAGCTTAGCAAGTGTTCGGCTACTGAAACATTTAAGCCTGCAGATGTATCCATGCATGTTCATGCCAGGTTTGATTCTCTTCTGCAAACAAAAAGAGATCTCTGGTATTACAATATTCCATAATAATAATTTATCGATATCTGCGGCATAAATAATATTTCTCCGTTGGTAAGAATCGGGCTGATACGAATGTTGAACAATGCGCACCTCCCATCACTCTGTTAACATAAATCTCCAGAATGTCAAAAGGAGAACGCCCAATCGCAACAGACATAAATTACTTATAATGCTATTTATAAATCTCGGCTCGAACTCGTACAATTTATACATAGATTTGTTCTCTCAAAACAAATTCGAGTCGTGAGTTTCTCTGCAGTTTCCTAGACAATGACTCATTTGATTTCTGTATTAACTCGCAGGTAAGCCTCATTCCTGCCTTTATTTATTACAGGCTGCAGGTTTTCTTTAGAAGTCCATTTTAATCGAGTGGTTTTACAACTGAATAAGTTCTTGCGTCAGCCGCGGAAACTTTTAGCTCTTTTCTACGGATTTTATTAATAAAAAGCGACAAATCGCCAAAAAAGGTGAAATCTCTCGTTTGAATGCAATTGTTACCAACACAGACGATGGCCACCTAAGATTATTACATTAATTTCTAAAGCTTTAATTTTTAGCACTTTGTCCCAGTTTGTTTGTTTACAGAAACTTTGAACCAGAAATCGAGGTTTTATCTTAGAAATGTTACTTAACGAAGCGTTTCTTCCAGTAGTACAGCTCAACTTGACTAGCATTGTGTTCCAAATAGCTTTTACATTATTGTAAAATCCGTAGAAACTAGAATTTATCTCCAATTTCATATACGAAAATGTATTTACATAATATAGTTGGGCAGGTACACTTGCTTTTTGAGTTTTTTTTGTGTTTTTTATTTTAGTAAGGTATATATCTATGAATTAATAGCTATTTAAGTAACAAGGAATGTAAGGACCTATTAACATTTGTTGCCCCTACCTGCCGAAAATGTTAATAGGCGATACATTCCGAGTTATCTTATTATATTTTTCCTGCTGCTTATCGAAATTTTCCTAGATTTTTTAAAAAATCGTTTGGGTTTGTCACCTTTCACCAGGATTAATTTTCGTGAATGGTGTTACCAGTGATTGTCACTTGTCACATAAACACTTGCAATAATAAACAAAACGTCTAAGTCTGCATCTTGCCTTGATAATTTTATTATTCTATGAACTTAATAATAATATTAAGTTCCGTTATCAAAGGAAAGCGGCAAACAAATATAATCACCGACTTACACGTTTTGTTACCAAGTCTGTATCACTGACTTACAGCAGCGGGAAAAGATAGATTAAATTAAAAAATATAAAGGAGGAGTAAAGAAAACAGAACTCGAAGACCATTAGCGAAACCCAATATAGTATTGTAAACGTCTGTAAAGAAAGGTAGAGCAGAAAGGGATGGCAAACACCGATCAAAAATAATAGCTTCCAAAATTACATATCTAAGAAATGTAGTGGGGAAAACTAGAAGACGTAGACGCAGGAATAATAAAGGGGAGAACATCTAGTAGTGGAAGAAATTTAATAAAAAACAGTTGGAATGATATGGACACCTGGGTCGCATGTATTTCGACAAATACACAAAATAATCCACAACATTAGACAAAAGAAAAGAAGAAGAAGACGGATATCCCGAGTGGTGTAGCTTGAACAAGCGTCCACGTTCGATCAGTAGAGTTAAGCAACGCTCTTTCTGGTCAGAACTTGGATGGGAGTTCCATGGCTGCTTCTCTCGGCGCCTCGTGTTACGGCTGTCACGGAAATGGTTCGTCCCGGATGTCATAATAACATCATGTCAGTCGTTAGTGGGGTTGGGAGTCCCCATAAAATGTACAGCGACGCCTATAATTGGCCCAACGGCTGTTGGCTGAGTACCAAAATAAAAAATAAAATAAAATGAAGGGAAGACTACATCAAAGGAACGGCAAGCAAGAGGAAAACAAACATTGATGAAGTTAGGATATTGGCAAGACCGAGAGAAAACCGAGCAAGATGAGTAGATGACCCAGAACCTTAGGTCATGAATGAAGAAAGACCAAGAAGAAGTGGAGTTAAGCCATTTGCAATTTAATCTGAAAAAAAAACATTGACAAAAATAACTTTCCCTTTTATAGTTTCATCTTTTAAATGTAGTAATCAAATTTAATGATTAAAATTTGCGGATAGCAATACTAGTATCAATATCATAACTAACCATGCACAGTAGTTCTCGTATTACCCATATACGTGCAAAGTTATATATCTACATATCTATATGGACATCAGTGACTGTTACGACTTAAGCTCAGATCACTCTGCTATAATATGCACACTAAGCATATCAATGATAAAAAAGTCAGTAACACCACACTTACACAACAGTCGTACGGACTGGGATGTTTTTAGACAACATGTTAACGATCACCTTAACACAGCAGCAGAAATCGAGGCAACGATAGAGCAACAAACGCACATCCTTCAGCACGCATCTTGGACAGCCACACCTATAAAACTACCCATTAAATATCAGGCCAAAGATTGCTGAGAAGAAAAACGCGAGACGGATTTGGCAACACACACGACAACCTAGTGATAAAAATAAACTAAACACTCTAACTATGCAACTAAAAAGACTAATAAAAGAACAGAAGAATTAAACATTCAGCCACTACATTAGCAACTCATCTCCCAGATAACACGATGATTACTCTTTATAGCGAATAACAAAGAAACTCCTGTTCCTCCTATTCGTAAGCCTGGTGACTCTTGGGTCCGCAGCGATGAAGAAAAAGCAAAAGTATTTGGAGAACACCTAGTAGCGACTTTCCAACAACACGAATCAACAAAAAATCCAATAGACGACTCTGCAATTCTTGAATTCCTTGAAGCATCACTTCAACTTGAGCTGTCCATCAAGCACTGTACCCACAATGAAATGCAAAGGGAAATAAAATGCCTCAAAATCCATAAAACACCAGGCTACGATCTCATCACAGCCGAGTTACTTCACCAGCTCCCAAAGAAAGCGTTACTAGCTATAACACAAATGTGTAATAATATTATACTATTCCAATTTTGTCCCATTCAATGGAAATTTCCGGAAGTCATTCACATACGAAAATCATGTAAACCAGCTGAATCACCAGATTCTTATCTACAAATTTGACTACTACCGCTACTTTCTAAGCTATTTGAGCGAACACTATTAAGAAAGCTCAGTCTTATTATGGAAGAAAATTACCTAATCCCACAACACCAATTCGGTTGCCTCCGAAGGTACTCAACCTTGAAACAAGTGCATAGGGTAGTGGATAGTATAGAGAAAGATTTTGTAGACAAACGCGTGTATGCAGCTGTGTTCATGGACGGAAGTCAGGCATTTGATCGAGTGTGGATTCCAGGCCTGCTTTATAAGATCAAGAAAAAACCTTTCCTATCAATACTACCTGCTATTTAAATCGTATCTAGAAAACAGATATTTTCAAGTCAAACTAAACAATAGCCGTTCTCCAATCCAACCTGCTCAAGCTGGCGTACCGCAGGGTAGCGTCCTGGGCCCCACATTACACCAGCTATTCACAGCAGATTTACCTGTTCCTGACAACGTCATAATTGCCACTTTTGCGGACGATACGGCCATACTATCTTCCCACAATGACCCACTCCAAGCAACAACAAATTTACAGAACACACTAGAGGATTTCGAGAGATGGACAACAACGTGGCGAATCAAAATCAACGAAAATAAGTCAACTTCCATAACTTTCACCTTACGGAAAATTGCCCCACATCCAGTAACCTTCAATGGAATTCGTATACTATACAAAGAAGACGCTCAAAGTTTTTTATCTGTGAGTAAATTTAGGCCGGTTAAAAATGAAATGTAACAGTCAATTAACGTATGTTCCAAAAGTTTTCGGAACATTTTCAAAATAGACCTACAGTAAATCACGTCTCAGACAGTTGTCGTTAGAAACAAATTGTATCAAATTGATTGACGTTTAATATAACATGTCAGTTTTGTAATAAACACAGTTATAAGGTTATGTCGTTGACACGCAAAATAAATAAAAATTATACAAAATTTTTAACCATTACTTTTTTTCCGAAAACTTTTGGGACATACGTTACTCAAATAAATGGTTGCATGCTCCTCGTTCTATTTTATTCAATTGCAATTATTTATTACGCTAGCCAATGGGAAAGCATAACCTCTTTCTCATGTTAGGTTCCGAAGTTGACTATATTTTAAAGCTAATCTGAATTTTACTATAGCCAGCAATTCTAAATCAGTAGTTCAAATATTCACAATCTGCCAAACCATAAAATGTCCGCCCAGTACAACAGCGATTCTTTGTACGTTTAAACTTGTGAAAATATGAGAAAACATCAGGTAATTATTCAAATTTTCGCGCTTGGCAACAAATAATACTATTTTGTTTCAGTGATGACGTAGAAAAGACCCGGCCTCGCTTATTTCGTGACGTGGGAGAGACGCCAAAGCGTGCTATGTTTCTGGTGGCTTGGGATTCTCGCTAAACTTGCAAAATTTGATGACGCCTTGCTTATTACGCAAATTTACGGCGTAGCTGGAGCCTTGGAAACGAGCGATTCTTCTTCGGCAAGGTTTGGTCTCGTATTTAGCTGCTTTTCCCCAACTGTGACACTTAACTTTTAGGCTAACTTTCTACCTCAGAAAATCTGGTCAAGCTGGAACGGAGCTGCTCTGGAACGCCCGTTGAATTTCCTCGGCTGGAGATGCTCGTCTGGCTGCAGAAGGTGGTTGGGACGTTCTTGCAGACTCGTACTATGCCCTGGGCTGCTGTCCTCTGGTGTCCACTGCCTTATTTGCTAGTCGAGCTACTTCGTAGTTTTGAACTGCTTGGCTGCCGTTCCCTCGTCGCAGATGGGTTGGAGGTTTTTATATTTTTGTGTTGCGGAAACTGCTGCAAACACTTGTACAGGCACTTGGGCACTTTGGTAATAAAATGCAATACTTTTAGATTGTAAATACTCGTAACCCGTTTAATGGTCAAAAAATGTATTTTAAAGTGGAGCACAATACTAACAAACATGTAATAATTTTTTATTCAATTGTTCTCTTTTGTTTTAAAACAATATCGCATCTCGTTGCTAGGATATGATGTTATGGTTATGTTAATGGAAATTAGGTTTGATAATTAATGGACATAAAAGAAAATAAATTTGAGTGCATAAATTAGAATTAACATTTTTCTTAAAATCTAAATTATTGTCTTCTTCTTGTAACTAAAATTGTCCTATTGCACCACACACACAAACGTTTTTTATTATTTGGTTACTGCACTGCTTTGGATTATTTTTATTAATTATTAACGCACTGGCATATTACAGTTCCACCATTTTTCATTCGTTTGCTTTCTTTCCTGTTGCCTGCTTCTCGAATTGCTCTTTGCAATGTTCTGTCATCTTTCATCTTGCTTAATTCATCTTTCAGATTCCTCACAATTTTCACTATGCTTGGCATTATTGAAACTACGCTCCTTTTAAAATGCACATAACAAACCTATTGTGTCTATTAATTTCTTTCTTTTATTATTTTAATTTATTTAAAAGTCAATTTCGAACCCTGTGAAAATAAGCTTTGCCTTTGCGTTCCTTTCTCTACTACTTTACTGTCTCTCGCATGTCATTGTCAATGCATTTAATATTTTACTTTAGTTTAACATTGCAATTGCATAAAACATCCCAACTCTGTGCTTATTGAATAGGTCAATTATCCTGCACTGCAAACAGAGCCAAGTTGTGGGCCTAATACCATCTCACTACATATCCCTACGTGTCTGCATTGGAAGACCATTAGTATCAGGCGATCAACAAACTTTCACGTCTAGAGTGCTGTGGCTCTATTTAAATTATATAGAACAACAGCACTCTAGACATGCAATTTTGTTGACCACTTTTTTCGAAATTTAAATAAATCAACATACCTATCATTTAGTGGACCCTGGATTATTTAAAAATTGTTACCATCTTGACGCAGAATATTAAAATAAACGCCCACAATTTGCTAACAAACTACATTGGGGGTTGTTAACATATTAGCGTTAAAAAGTGTATGTCGAATAACGAATAACGATGGCTAATGGTTCACTTGGTGTTGTAATTTTAGTTTGAGGTACAATGCTCAGTGAAATTTTATTCTTGCTTTTTCAAATGTATATTTTTCTCTTGGGCGGTATTTTAAAGCTCTTCGTAGTATCCTCGTTGATATCCGTTCCACGTGTTTCTCAATCAAAACGAATATTACTATACGTGATCTGCTCCTATACCGGGTATAACACAATTATGGTACGCCCCCCGTTTTTCTTTAGTTTTTAGGATACATTTTTGAAACTTCACACATAATAGGTACATAATAAAATTCACTTTTTGACATAGGGATATATTTTTGCTACTTCCGATTTCAGCGTAAATTATGCCAACGTTTAATCTTCAAGTGGAAAATCCTGTACAATATTACATTTTTGGATTCTACATAATTTTCTGAATCCAATGATATACGAGTATCACATACGAGGCATTTGAAGTGTCAAACTTCCTAATTTAATTTAATTGTGCCATGACTGTTCCGATTTATTCTCATTTGTCCATGTAAGGTACGTCACATATTTATCGACTCAGAAATAAGGGTAAATGACTTTCAATCTTATTGCCATGGTAAACAATTATTCCTTAATACTCAAAACTTATAATGACACTTCTAAGATGACAAATAATTTACACCGTAATGTTGTACAAACTGGAGATCCGAAACAGTATTTACAACCTTTTTGGACATGTGCCTAAGCGAAAAGTTGTAAATCCTTTTGCAATCAAAATGTTTCTAAAACAAGCATTTATACAACAATTGGCAACAAGGTATACCTTGCCTCAATTTGCCAAAAATGGGCATCCGAACTTGCTGACCGAAAATTATGCCAACAGAATCACAGAATCTGTGAAAGTGCAAAAAGGCCGAGTTGAACATCATTACGAAAGTTAATGAGAAGCTTTTATGCATTTCCTGAGGCTGTAAGAAAGGTACTGCCTACCGAAGTTGCTACAATTTATTAATTCGACTCATTTACATGACCAAATAATGCTTTGGCCAGACCTAGCTTCTTATCATTATGCGATACCAACTAGAAATTGGTTAGAAGAGAATTGTAGAGTGCTGTTGAGCAAAATAATATATGACAATGGACGGGATGCGCGAAATGAAGCAGAGCTAAGACAGAATATATCAAAAGATAATGAAGATTGATATGAACATCGTCCAAAACTGCATGGGATAGATTAGGCAAAAGCTGCGTACCATTAAAGACCATGGTCCTTGTCGTTAATTTAAACATTGACTTAATTAACTTATGTGACATACGTTGATGCTAGAACAATCAAGTTGAAAATACTAATTTATGTAATTTATGAGTAAAGTTTTTCAAAATGGTTTTTGAGACAAAACTTTTTTTTCGATTGGAATCATATTGGTATCGTTCCATACTAGCACTGGTACATTCACCTTGCTAAGACAAATGCAACAGAAATTATAGTTTATCAAATATTTAAAAATTAAATTTGTTCTAATAATTAGAGGGTATAAGTAATGAGGGTGACATCGAGCAAATGAAGCGTTTAGCTTGTCTTAAATATTTATGTTGAGTTATCAGTGTTTTATTGTATCTTTGAAAATTGCTTAAAATGGTTGTTATTTTTGGTTTCATCATTATCAGTTTATTCCATTCATCATCGGATGTAACACTCCCTTAGTTGTCTACATTCTTCTCTGTTGTTCGCTTATGCGTTCACTCATATCCATCAGTTATTTTGATGTTCATCCATCTGGTTTGGAGTCTTTCTCTAAGTCTTTGTGTATTCTAGGCCTCCACTCTGCAATTTTGCGAGTCCAGATGCTGTCCGTCATTCTTCCTACATGCCCTGCTCAGTTTCATATTAGTGTACACAAACGTATCATGTCTGTTACTTTCTATCTTCGTCTAATTTCTGTGTTGGGTATTCGATCTTGACGTTTAATATTGAGCATTCTACGCTCCATTACTCATTGTGTGACTTGAATTTTCCGTATTATATCCTTGTTGCGCTCCAAGGCTGTCTCATACGTTGAGACCTATTGATTGAAATCCTTTTAACGAATTTGGAATATCAGATTTAAATGTTGTTTGCAACCTTCCGACCGCTGCCCAAGCTAGAGAAACTCCTCTGGCCAAATCTGCATTTAAATTATTTTTAGAGAGTTCCATTTTTTGTTCTAAGTATATATATGACTCGACGTTTCCTATGATTTCGTTTTCTACTTTTATTTCTTCTTTGTCAAGTATTGTTTTTTTTTAAATATATTTTTAGATTAATTTCTTTTGATCTTATGTTTATGTTCTGTAAACATTTCCTGTAGACTTTGCTGTTGTTTACGATTAAATATAGTTGTTCGCCATCTATCGTCACTCCTTTATCTCCCCATTAGAAGTTCTAAACATGTCTTCTAAAGCGAGCGTTTTTTGTTTGTTTACAATAACACAAATTTATACAAAAGTGAACATGTTAATATTATTTATCAATGTAAATAATACAGTTGCTGCTAAAAATTTCTATATGTCAAAGTGCAAAATTTAATTTCTACTATTTTTTAATTACACAAAAATTGAAAAAAAAATCGAATTGTCATGAATGAATCCAATATTTTTTCTCTACACAATAGTATATTACACAACAAGTTTAGAAAAGTTGTAATGTTACATGCAGTCTGCATGTCACATGTATTTATGTAAAAGATATCCAGATAGTTAATTTAAAAAAGTTTGTGTACAGTCGTTGGGTTGTGAATGGTTACGGGTAACCAAAGAGAAATAATAAACAGAATGATAAAAAAGTTCAATTTGAAACTCGACTTGAGGCGGTCATATTAAAACCGATGGAGGTTCAATCCCAACCAATTTGTATTTTCAATTGAATTTAATTAAATGATCATTACACAGAAAGTATCTGGTAATGATACAAAGTAAATTCAGCAAATCAAACCGTCTATCAATTTCATATTGAAGTTATATTACGAAGTAAATAACTTACAATATAATTAACGTAGAGCCAGTGTTTACGTGTGTGTTGTGCATTCAATTGAGAAGTGCTATCTGGAAGATAGCAACACATCCAAAGAACTTTTTTAGGGGATTGGAGATTTCAACCAGCCAGTTACTGTTAGCTGTCCTGCTTCATTTGGAGAGGGGATTCTATAAGTTTCTGATCAGGTTACTCTAAAGCGACGCTAAGGTCAGTGTTTGTTTAATAACTTTTACGAACAACTTTTGGAATACTTCAAGAATATTTAAATTGTGTATTTAATATTAGTGAACTTGTATTTAGAACTAAGAATTACTATTAATTATCTAAATTTTAATAGTGTTCTGAGTACTCGGCGATTTTAGGCTGTTTTTCAGTTCGACCTATTCTGATCACCTCATCCTCATAGCCTACAACTTAATGGTTTTTAACCTATCTTTGGGAGCGTAATCATTTTACAGCACAAAAACCAGTACTTTACGGCCCCCTAAGTGACAATAATAAGGCCGTAACATACCGGGTGTCTTAAAAAAATTACATCTAGTAGCTTTTGAATTTTGTTTGCTGCTAAACCGTTATAAAATTAGAAATCTGGTTTTAATGTGAATATTCCGGTCTGTTCATAAAATATTGTATGCATCTCTTGCGTAATTAGCGTTTATAGCCTTTTGAGGACTACGCCTTGGGCTCTAATCTTCACGCCGCGGGATATAAACGTCTTCTTATGCCCTTGGTACATAAATAACGATTATACATTATATGTCCCTCTCTGATTAATCGGCTATCTGCAAGCTTCTGGCTTCTCTTCCTTTCTCCACCTCTGCTTTCTCTCACCCACCCTGAGATGCCCGTTATTGGCTGAAGACCAGGACCCAGTTAGGGATTTGAAATAACCCTGAAGTTTTACCTTTTTCCATTCTTCTTCTATACCTTGGAGTCCTTTTTACTCTCTTTTGCGATATCATAGTGTAATTTTTTTTTATATCGTTTGTGTACCTTTGCTCTTTGCAACTCTTCCATATTAAGCTATTTTGTAAAGAAACCCTAGTAGACGACACCAATCAATTTCCGCATAATGCGCGAGAACGACGAAAATTTCGTTTAAATAAATTTTTATTGGTTGGTTTTGTATTTAAAAATATTACTCTTGTTGGAAATAAACTTGAGTCACACTGTGTAAATATTTATTATCTATATGCCTAAGCTTGTTGCATTTTGCATCATCAGTAACTTTTAATCATGATTCATTACACCAAATAACAGAATAGGTGCTGTATTTACTTTTATAAGTTTAAATTAAGCCATATGTGGAATTACTTAATTACACAAGCTGTAAATTTATTTAAAAATATATATTTATTCAACTTTGTATACATTGAAAAACATTGCTTTGTTGTATGGAATTCTATAAAACTATTTAATTGAAGTTAAATAAATAACTAGATATTTGGAAGAAAGCGCGCCTAAGATGGCTAAAAACTTTTAAAAATTTAAATATTCAAATCTGATATTATACTATATATTTTAAAGCCGGGAAAATATTTTTATCACATGTGGTACAGCAAGGTCTCCATTTCCGTGTCTATAAATAGACTGAGTATACTATACCGTCAAAACGTGTATTTTCCCTTTCCATGATCCATATAGTCAATTTGTGTATATAGTATAGTATAGGTATTATAGTATGCTGATTATAGTACACTTTCACAACAAGCCATTTAAAATTTTTTTAAAAATTATTAAGCTTTATCCTAATCAATTGTTTTCAACATTTTTTCTCACATTTCTTTTTCAATTAACATATTTTTTGTTTATATCTTTCAACGCTAACTGTGACTTAGAAAAAAAGTATGCGTAACGGCTTCACTTCACCTTATGATCTATGGATAGTGTTTAATATACGCGAAACTGTAGTTTTACTGTTATGATTAGGCTTCTAATCGAGCAGAATAATAGATATGTAAAACCCGTTGCATATAAATAACAAATTACAAAACTTGTACATCAGACGTAACGAATGCAATAGCTCACACTGACAGAAGGGCGTGCAGCAGCAAGTATTTTATGTCCCTGAAAACTATAATTAGAGACCAATAAATAACCGTGTCAGATAAAGGCATATGAATCAAGTTGAAACACAACTCACACTGAATCGAAAAGGGATAAGTCAATGTCTGGGATGACAGAACTCTTAATGTTGAAGACCGGCCCACAGATCCTCCTCACTTATTATTGCTGTGCCTGATAATTACAAATACCAAATAAATTAAACCTCGGGCAGACAACGAGCGATCTATCAGGATACGTCACGTCCCAGTCAATGCGTTTAAGCCCACATGTATTCCACTTCCACCTCGCTTCAAAAATAAAGATCCGATTAAATTAGGTTTTCTTGTTGTTTCTTTTGTACGCGGAAAAATCGGAAAGTATCAGCGAGAGTCTGCTCAACTCAATTATTTTGTAACAGTGGATATGATGTTTTATTAGTTTGCTTCATGAAGCCATTATTGCTTTCATACCAATTTACTAGTACTCATTTATGATTCTATAATGGAGTCATTTTTATAGTTTCATGTTTATTGTGATGAGTCGCTTGAAGCACTAATACGGCACCGTGAACAAAACCAATAATTTTCAATTTTAAGACAATTTCCTACACTAACAGGTGTGTGTATAAATTCTTCTTCTTCCTCTTACATTAGGCGAGCAGTCTGTTTTTAACCACAAAGTGGTTCTATGAGCCCTCTTTGCGCTTAGGTCGGGTAGATGGCTAGCCTTGCCCGTCGAAATTGAGGAAGAGTTCCCTTTTTGGTGTTAGCGTGGTAACCGGGGAGCCTACGATTTTTAAAATCCTTTTAGAGTCCGCCGGGATTCGAACCCGTGCCGGCCGCCTGAGAGGCGAGCATTTGCTCGCGGGGCCATCCAACAGCCGCTTATAAACATCCGTGTATAAATATTTTTCATAATTAACATAATGACGCAGTATGTATATTATAAACAACAGGAAAATATAAATGGTAGCTACATACGTCACTGAATGATATTGATTAAATGCACATGCGTAAGTGTTCCACGATCTCACGAATCGTGTCTCCAGAATAGTAAATAGAAAGTGCATTCCAATTCAGTTTGAAACATCAAATGCTTAGATAATACATATATAATATAATTATATTCTGGAACTTTTTTTCTTATTATGTTCTGAGATGTTATGAATCGTTACCTTCTATACAACATAAACTAATAAACTCTTTCCATTCTATGAATAATTTTATATTATTCACCCTTGCCCGGTTCGGATATTTTCAAGAAAAAATGTTAAGCAACATTTCAAAGACGTTACTGAAAATAAATATAAAATTACTAAGAAATGGGGATGGTTGCGATTGACTATAGATATTTAGTTTGAATTATCTACTAAAACTATTTAGTTATTCTATACTTTCGAATACTACTGTCAACCACTTTGTCACAGGGAAGCGCCGTATACGACCTGCAACAATCTGAAAGAGGAGTTCAGTAGTTCAGTACGATGGAAATGTCTCGTAGACTTAAATAACAGGACGATTGCTCGTCAAAGCAATTGTACCTGAAAAGGGGGGGAGGTAAAGTATTGATATCTTATAGGCGCTACATGGTGTATAAGCTGGTAGAAGAACTACCACAGGAAAAATGTTGCACAGCAATCGAAAATATGTACTATGCAAGACAAAAAAAACTGGGACACCTCTTGATAGATATTTTAGCATAATTTGATTAGCTAAAGCGAGGCTTTGAACAATTACATTTACTATATTCATAGCAACGTTTAAACAATTTGACGGTTAAGTGAGAAATACCTAGCAACTGTATATATTAAGGCAGTCACATTCAGAACAGACCATACTAACTGTCCCAGTTTTTTCGTGTTGCATAGTACGTGCTCATCACACCGATTTGAACCTACCTTATTTCGGGATCTCTGAAATACCTTATATGACTTGAAGTACGTGCGGAACTGCAATGCGCTTTACAAATAAAAACCATACACTCACATCACACACACAAACCCTTTGTTCGACTGCACTTGGTCGTAGCGATTCCCTCTGCCGCATTCGTTAAAAGTAGCGGCGACATGGAATGTCAAACTGACTTAACTTTCTCGTTAATTATCAGTGCATGAACTGAATCAAAGCACGGATCTATTCCTTATCATTGTTTCATAATTTTTACTGTACTTTATATATTGGCCATGGGGCCTTCAGTTTGGGCTTCAGTTTAAATTTTTCCATCTATAATATTTTTGTGCGAAACTACTATTGCTATCTGTAATATTTGATTATTTAAATCTAAGATGCTTATATAATTTATTAATAACTCAATTAGCAGCAATCCAAACTTTAACTTTAAGGCACCCTACATGCTATTTTTACCCATTAGATATTTTCTAATCTATTTAAAAAAATATATAATTTTTACTTCCCTAAACACGTCTAATACACGAAGGAAGTATTATAATGGCAAAAAATTACCTTCCTGGAGTTCTTCAGATCTTCACGTTTTAGGGTCCCTAGATGACGAAAAACAGGTTTTCTGATTTCTGTCTGTCTGCTGATCTATCTGTCTGCCTGTCTGTCCGTTTGATGGCGGTATAGCTCAAAAACTATTTCTTGGAGGAAGACGACATTTTGCATGCAGATTATATGTCTACCTGACATGAAACCGAGAAAATTTCGGACAAATATATACAAACTGAGCACCTTAAAATAATAAAATTTTGTTTATATTTGCATTAACCGAAAAATACATAAAAGTAATTATTTGCACGTAGGTCAGGCTTTATACTTGACGAAAATGGGATACAACAGATACAGGGTAATGTCGTAAAAGAGTTGGAAAGTACAGCAGCGCATTGTAAAGCCGGGAGAGGTCCTAAGATGCTCGGATTTAAATTTGCGTTCGCAGGCGTTTAAGTTCGAATCCCATCGCCGGAAATGTGAAACTGATTTAATTCGCCTTACCACAACTTTTCTTTTATAGTTTTAGTATTATTACGAACGTGGACCCGTTTATACCCCTATTTCCCTTTGATTTTTAAACTCGTTCAGTGTCACAACGTCCAGTTGTAAGGGAAGTTCTGACTAAAGCCCTTTATAGATTTTTTAGATAATACTCTGGACCAACATCAAGCAAAATACTTATATGTTAACAAATATTATAATTTCTAGTAGACGTATTTCCGTACTAAGTATATGCATATGCAAGCTTTTCAAATGACATGTCCATCGGAAAATAAAACGTATATGTACGAATAGCAATCTTCGATTTCTCATTATCCTGCCCAAAAGGAGAAACTTCATGCGTGAACTTGTTTTTGCAGTTTTGTAGCATAAAATTTATATCTACTCCAATATACAGAAATTACAAAACAACAACGGGAACTCTAAAATAAGTTACTGTTTTTTATATAGCCTAGTGGAAATGCTCTAGTGGTTGTGGCGACCCCAATACCACCAAAGTACCAATACCTGATACAGAAGCGTTGAATGAATAAAGAACTTCATTTGGCAAATCGACAGTTTCTGCTACTCAGTTTTTACCGTTATCGTTACTTTGTAGTTGTATACGACTTTTACGTAACTTTCCCAGTATTGGAAATGCAGTTATCATTGGGACGACCTAACAGTTTTAAGAGCTTACAGATGGCTAACGATGGTAGCGGCGACTAATTCATGCTACCGAAATACTGCTGCAAAGGTGCAACTACTTTCAAGTGCTTTTGGTAGTTGCCACGACGATCTAGAGACTTTGACTATCTCGTTAAAGTCATAGAACTTGTAAGTAACGTTTATTAGCCTTCAAAACAAAACGTCACTCTGTATGGTTACTATAAAGTGCGTGTCATCTCTAAAATTTACCATAAAGCAAACTTCATCATTTAGTGTCCAATAATAATAATAATAATAACAATTCATAATATGCATAATGTAGTGTGTAGTAATGTAGATAAGTACTCGCCAGCGGGGCTCTTAAAAATAATTGCTTATGGTTACAAAGGCAAAGTTGGTCACAAAAAAGGAACCACATACAACTATTCTACTAACTTTAATAGAACATTAAAGCTGTTTTCCCCCATTTCCTTAAAAATAAACACATGTGCGATACCAGTCATCTGTTGAAAATAGGAGATTAAAAGCCAAAAAGAAGTTAGTATCGTATGGAACCATAAAGTGGTAACAGACAGTTTGTAGTAGTCACAACGAGACTTTAAAGTGACGCTATGTTTTGGAATATAGCTTTAAGGTTCAGGATTTGCAGTTTGTGTCTTACCATCGTTAAGTCGCAGTTACTTTCAACTTAGATATATATATTTGTTAAAACCACTTCAGAGCAATTTTTTCGTAATACGTAATTTTCATTGGCAAAACTAACTTCATAATTACTAAAAAACAATAACCACAATGTCACAATGGTTCAGAGAAATAAATTTATTATCGTTTCTACATCGAATATAATAAATTTCCAGTTTCAAAGAAAAAAAATATCGTCATATTCTAGCATGCTGTTGTATATTTTAAAGCCAATATATTAATTTAAAACTGGAATTTTGAATGACGCGTGGGTAGATGTGGACGTATTATCATTATATTTGACAGTATAGTTACGTTCGTTTTAATTTTATCACTCAAACAAATGGAAAAGAGCACAAATTTTGCTTTTTAATATTACTATTATAATATTCGATATAGTTTCTGAGTTAGGGAAATGAACAAAGAATCATGGAGGAGTGAAACGTAAGTATGACAAATTCAGTTACAGGACAATGCAAGCAATACTAATCTAAACGAGTAGCAAAGTTCAGTGAAAGTCACGGTTATTAAAGTCGTTGCTACGTAGTCACAACGTCATTGGAACGTACCTAGGTAAGTTCCACGAACTTCGCGTCGCCTAAACGTTGCGGTCACCTAAAATTATTCTCCCTCTTAGTCGCATGCACGTAATGGGAACGTTCCTATTGCTTGTCCGTGACAAGTAACAAGACACTTTAAAGTTTACAAGCAAACTGCGCGCTACGCGCACGTGAAATAGGATACGCGAAAGGTCAAGCTCCCATCCGAGCGCTAAGATAAGAAAAACAAAACCTAAACAAATATAAACATCTGTGAAGCCGGAACGTGAGATTTTATTTTGTGCCACAGATGCCACAGACACACATTAAGGAAAATTATATTATAGATAGGCATTCGTATGTTTCACGACTAATTGTGTTAATTGCGACGTTTGTCAGTTCTAATTATTCCTCCAAAATTTATTGCGTCCTTATTCGAATTTGTGCTTTTTCCTTCGTCTGGTTGTCTTATAGAGAAGCTACTGAAGTTGCTCACCTTCGTCACGATGGATTTTTCCGATCGGACTTGCTCCGACCGCGATTGGGCTTACTCTCATCAACGCCATACCACGGCAATAGCACAAATTTTACTGCTACATGATACTGTTTGTAACTTATTTTGGTCTTCAGTTGGTTAAATGTCTAATGTTTAATGTCACTAAATCGTACAATTGCAGAATTACTAGATATGTATTCATTTTAATACAAAAAGTGATCCAAATAATAAATAAATACAGATTAAAGAATTGGTTTAAGATCAGTGATGCAGAGGATATATTAAAGAGGGCCCGAGAAGTAGGTGCGCCACTCGCTCCAGAAACAATTGTTAAAAGTAGTGGAAGAAGCAAGGTTAAAAGTGGTAAAAGAAGCAAGACTGAAGATAGAAAACCTCTTGAAGTTGAAAGCACTGAGAATAGTTTCACGCCCTTCCTTCTTCTGACGGGCCTATTTAGATAGTTTTAGTATTTTTGGCAGGTTCTCTACAGCTTTCTTCACGTGCGTTGTCCCAGTGCCATTGATTTATATATTCTTTTGTTATTCTACCCTCGCGAACTGAGATTCTTGAACCAATTCCTCGAAAAATATCTGAGAATATCATATTTCTGACTCTGTCATTACTTCTGTATCCGATTCCCAATATTTATAACTCACCAATCTATAGGATTGTTCGAAGAAACATGCGTTTACACAGTGCGTCCAGAACATCACGTTGAATATAAGTAGGTCGTAAGCCGTAGGAAACAGAGATTCGATGAAATTATACAAAATGTTTGGCATTGCAGATGCAAATTCTATAATTTTGTTTGATTTATATATACATATACTGCGATTTTTATTTGCTTGGACAATTCAAGGGTTTCATGATGGTTTCTTCCAACGAAATTAATTTCTTTAATTCAATTTAATATCGATATATTTTTACATGTAACTGCCAAAACATAATTTAAAAGTTTTAATTTACTTTGAGAAGCCTTTATTCTATCGGTTGTAGAAGAAGTACAACACATTTGTAAGGAAGTACCTCAACTCTCACATGAATACGCTAATCTCCATTGTTCCATAGGAACGAAGCGAATGATCACAAACACCAAGTTTAACCTACTGAACGTTTTATATATTCTCCAGATCTAGTAACAAGTGAGGACTTAAGCACTTAAGAAATACTTAGAGGGCCGCAATATTATGCGAATAAGGAAAATGTGAAAAATTTGGATATGAGTGGATGGACATAAATTCAAGAGAATTTTTTTCTGATGGCACCGCTACTCTAGGTGGCGAGAAAATGTATTGGAAAGCAGGGAGGTTAAATAGAAAATTTTAATTATTTTAAAACATTGGTTGATAGTAAAAGATGTGCACTTTCTGAAAGAGCAACTGTAGATTATTGTTTGTTTTAAATAATGTCATTAATGGAAGCTATGCCAATTAGAAGCACGCCTAACATTTTAAACACTACTAAATAAAGGTAGTATATTGATAAGGTTTAGGCTCCACGTTGTTTTGACTGTAAGTTTATGTTTATAACTAAATTTTAATCAATTTAATTGCCCTATTTATTTTATTCTAGATAGGTATTTAAAATTATTGTATTTAAAATTATGTAGATACACTTGACTGAAAATCAGAGTGAATTCTTTTTATCTAGATTGTTTATTCTGAAATTTGATGTTCCTATTTTAATTATGACAATTCTAAACTTCTGTCAAATGTTACGTCAAACTAGTTTTTGAAAATTCAGTCACAAATACTTCATCGTTACATTGATCATATAACAATCTCAAATAGTAAGCACTCCTTTAATTAAATTAATTCACTTTAATCTTTGTTTTATTCAGTTCTTAGATAATACCCGGATTCCTTTACCTTTTATAGAACTTAACACTCCCCTCTGCTGAAACCAATTCGTCCAACTCTGCAACTGATCAGACCACCACTCCTCCACTCAAAACAACGGTGAAGACCTCCACTGACAACCAAACTGCCAAATTGTTCAGAATCAGAGAATCCGAATTAACCCAGGATACTAGTTTCCCCAGGAATCAGCCTACACAGCCCCATACAGCACAGATCCAAACAGACTCCAGTTGTAATTCTTTAGTATTCAATCCAAGTTACTCCTTTTAAGTACGTTACAGCTCAGCACCAAGATCCCCGACCAGAGACAAACTACCAGACCTCACTTGACAAGCCCCATAAACATGCTCATTCTGCCAATGACTTCCTTGCGATTCTCTTCCCTTGTAAATCTTTCGTTGTAATCCAATTCAATCGATGCAAAATGCCAAATGTATCCTACAATGAACTTAATTCAATATTTCTTTCTTTTTTTGGCTTTTGTAGATTAGAACTGCTTTAGTTTGGTATTCTCATCATATTCTTAATCTTCCTCCATTTAGTCTGCTCACCTTCTTACTTTTAACATTTCATTTTATTTCTTTTACACCCCGCTAATTTTATCTTAAACTCCAACCCTTTCATATACCAAACATGTTTAAACTTTTTTAAAGAGTTTATTTATTAATTTCTAATTACACAAATCGGTTACATCTTTTCGTTTCAAAATTTTATATATCAATAAAAACATTTCCTTATCGATCTAGCTTATTTTTTCAATCCAACGCACTATAAAAGCTTTATTATTTGATTACTAACTATGTTCAATAGTTTATCTCGAAAATTTGCAAATTCATTTTAGATATGAAATTAAGTTAGAATCCTTCTGTTTCCCAATCAGCTTCATTTTATTAAATTATAAATTACATTTTCGATCTTTGCTAAATGCATCTTAATAATTTTAATATTCAATTCACATCTAAATTGATCTTTATAATTTCCAATTACTGTAATCCTTTAATCCCATCAATCTGATTTGTTAACCCCTGTACCAATATCATACCAATATATTAAATAAATTGCTCCCAAATTTTATAAAGAAATTTGTTATTGCAGCAACAAGAACAACAGCTAGTAGAACTCCAATCGGTTCAATTTTCTAACATGGCGGAGGAGTGCAGTGTCAAAATAGTGGTCTGCATTTGTCTGGAGGTTAGAAATTGACCTGTTATCGCGGGTGGACGCGGTGACGAGGAAAATTGGTTGGTTATTCTGCGAACGCGTAAAGAGGAAACGGGCGGGCCACGGTCTTGTTCCGGACCGGGGCACATCACTTGTCCGGGCCTCTTCTGGAGATTGAATCCGCCGCTGCGACCACTTCACTTCATCTTAGAAAGGACGGGTTGCAGTTGAGATCTCTTATTGTACCGCATTTAGACC
>CALNHX010012370.1:0-25621 GCA_940337035.1 Agriotes lineatus
TTACATTGCCTATAATATTTCAGAGCTAACCGCTGCTGTATGATTTTGAAAGGTGGAAAATGCTGGAAAGCAATTGCAAAAATGAGACAAAGTGCAAAATTAAACTATCTGAACACAAACACACAAAAAATGTGAAAGTGTAGCAGCAACACACGAAGAGAGAAAAATCTATGGAAAAAGACTCGAGTAAGTAGAGTAATCTTAGAAGCGCAAGATTTTGCAACAAACAGAAAAGGTAATAAATTATTCTTAAAATAACTCAAAACATGTCGACCGTGGGATGCAAATGATGATGACTAAAACTCACATAGGGAAAATATACCAACTCTATTTAAAAGAAAAAAAGAGCAAATTATAGTAGGTAGAGAAGACTTCGGAAAATGGAACGAATAGTACTACAAATACCTGTTAATAGCTCAATTGCTGGAAAATTATGGAATAAAAAAGGGGAACAAAACATCCCAAATATGAAATAGAATTTCAAGCACAAAAAATAAAGAAATCATTCAAATATTGAACACAGAATATGCAAACGGATGAATAAAATTTCTGCTGATACATAGCAGAGAAGAAAACTAGCAGGAATTTAAACTAATAAATAAAATCTCAGGATTGTAGAACCTCCAGGGGAATGGTCAAATAATACAAATGTCCTAATTCAAATTATTTATATTATTTTAGGAGACGAGGCACAAGTGAAGGTAAAAAAAAGTGAGAATTTGAAGAAAACATGGCATTCAAACAAGGACATTCAAAGTTATTATATTTTAAATAAGAGCGAATTTAATACGCTTTAGAAATTTTCCCATGGGAACCGGTTAACAATTATATCAAGAACGAGAGAAAAATTTCCAGGAAAAGTGAAGAAACATCCAAGTGTTAGTAGGTTTACAAATGAAGAAAAAACTAGGAAATTCTAGAAGAGAATGATGAAGAAGCAAAATACAACTTCAAATGAGAAGAGAAGAACAACTTCAACTAAATAGAAGGAAAACTTATGATAGGAACAAATAGAGTATGTCCACTAAGGAAAACAATGCAAGTTAAGATCAAATTAACAATTGAATTGTTTCCAAAAGCAACTTAGCAAAACTGAGGCGGTAAGAGAAGAAAGAGGGTTTTAATGATATCAAACGAAACCTACTTCATTGTGTTGAAAAAATCGACAGTTAGTGACAGTGCATTGGACAAACATCGTCAGCATCAAATACTTGGCAGAACTGAACAAATACCAACAGTAGGTTAATAGTCTTATTCAAAAGACGGTTTGATTGCAATCATATCATCTCGTTAGAAGGTTCTTAGGAACTATGTGGATAAGTAAATTCTTTTTACCTAACGCCAACATATTAGAGTGTTTTATCGGAAAAACTGATGATAATAATAATAATGCCGTTAGCAGAAATAGCTTTTTAAAAATGTGAGACTAAAAAAGTAAATTCAACGTGTAAATTATATCAGCTTGCAGCCTATAACCACATTCACAGCGTAGTAAAAATAAAACAGTACTTGCTTCTATGTTTATTTGATACTTCAAGCTGATACGATAAAAATGTAAGAAATGTGATGATTCAACAGATAGAACGAAAATGACTAACAATAATGGCATGCCAAGCAAAAACCAATTAAAGTAGCCCGCAATAGGTAGCAACTTTATCTAAAATATTAATCAATTAAGCATCGATTCTTTGTTGGCTTGTGTTATCGATCGCATATATCTGTATTAAATTGACATAGGCACGAAACAGAGCAATCTGTTTAATTAAATACAAAACGTCATTAAAGGCAGCTGGCTTTAATGAAGTTTTGACAAGGCGAAACGCACTTAAAAAATCTGCAACCAGAATTGAACACGAGTTGCTAACGCGACACAAAGAAATCTTTGTTAAAAACCATATCAAATGGAGCGATCTTGATGCTTCGATAACGCAGGAAATTGTTTTGTGCTGCTCAAATCGAACTATACGATCTTAATTTAAATGTTTATAAGCATATTCTCACATAACGCTGGCACCTTTTGATTTAGGTAATAGAATAATCAAAATTAAAAATAACTGCGTAGTTAATTCGAGTTAGTTTGCAACCAATTGATTTAATATTATTTAATTAATTTAAAGAAATGCAAACTTTAAATACGTCAAAGTTTATTCCTATTGTTTGCGCAGCTGTAATGAGGTTTAGGTTTATTTGCACAATATTTTTAAAGTAGACCTTCGACACAAACAAATGTTTACCTTACTCTTCTATTATTTATAGATTTTAAAGAAGCACACGGCAGCATTGCGTTTGACGGTATTGATAAACTTCATAAGATTGGTAGAGATGTATTACCGCCACCCTGCAAATAGGAGAGAAGGAAAGGCAGTCTACTACTTAGCCGGAGCTGGTCGTGGGTTAAACAAAAGACTAATCTTAAACTGAACAAAAATATGGGCGCCAAGTAACAAGTAACCTAGTACTTTATTATCAATTAAAAGGTACTCGTCGAAAGAAGCTACGACACCAATCTCTGAAAAAGAGATATAACGGCAAGGGCAGAAATTAGATTGGCAGGCATACATAACGAATCAATATAATTTATAACAATAAAAGTGCTCTGCACTACATACACAAAAACGTGACAAACCAGATCAAAATATCTCCATAAATATCTCAGCGGTAAGAGTCACCAAAATGTCCATAATTAATTTCTAAATATTTAGTATAAATAAATAATATGAGACAAGTACATGTTGACTGTTAAACTAGTAATATGCATTACCGGTAGGTTATTCGGTAAAGGCGTATGACCGCAATAATGTTATTAAAGATAAAATTTTGGGTTTTGTGATGATTTTGACACTAAATCCATAAATTCAAGAACATTCAGATGTTATTAATAATTAAGAGGATGGCCCTATATATATAAATTGCTCGGTAATTAATTCAAATCCTCATCGATGTCAATACGTCCGGTAAAGCGAATTAATTAACGCACATACCTTGCAAGTAACGAATTAATTTAACTTTAACCTAACCGCGTTGTTCGGTAACTAACATGAAGTAGAAGTTCAAAACGTTTGCAAGGCATTTACAGGATTTTTATTTACAAAAGCCAAGAAATACTAACTTGGATGATACGTGAGACACATCCACAATTCGAATCTAATCTAATCTTTGATAGTTAAAACGTATACAGTGGTTTAAATTAATCGGAAAATTCGCTCTAAATAGATAAGCTCTACGTTATACTCTATTTATGTAATCATGAAGAGGATTTGATATCTGATGTACCCAGATTTACCCAGAACTTCCCTCGTCGACATTGTGACAATAAATAACTTTAAAAATCAAATTAAGATAGGAGTAAAAATATCTTCAATTTTCTAATAAATTAAATAAATTTTCAAATAAAAAAAAACGTTACCGGTGGTCGAATTTGAACGGCAGGCGGACCGCGTGTGCATCCCACAACGTTTGCGAGATTTGAAAGGGACCGGGTAATTTCTACCTGCACCACGAGCACCGACCTTTCGAATTCCTGCGTCGCACCTATACTTAGTAACGCGCTGATTTGTGCCTCGTTTTTATATCGTAAAAAAGTTATTCTTATCTATTGGCTCCTATTTTTGGTAAGAATAACGCCTGCACTATGTACAAATTGAGGGAAGTAAAAAACAACGAGAAGCACTAACATATTAAAAGGAATCCCATATCGCAGGTTAGGTCTAAGCTCAAAGAGAATAGATTGAGCAGACCTTCTGTAGCTAATCCCCCAGGTAGCAAGCAGACCTATTAGAAGCCCTGTCGATAAGCGTCAAAGGAGCCATGTGATTAGCGGTACTGCGTTGCAATCGTCGATTGCAGGTAAGATATGGTTTTGACGATGCTGAAGCCCCAAGAGCAATGTGACTTGAAACTTTTGCAGAAATAGTATCTTTATACACACAAATCCCAGGCGAGCAAGTTGCGGTAACTCAAGGACAAATTGCTGCCGCCCATACTACAAGGAGCGTTGAGCTGTTTTGGCTTCGTATGCCAAAGTGGTAACATGTGCTTGCCCAGGTATAAAACCAACCCATGTTTGATTTTGAGAATCACCAAGAATACCTCTTCTAGGAAATTAATCAAATTTCCTTGAAAAACCCCATAACCCAATATTGGTTCCTCAAAGTAAGATAGGAGTGAATCCCAAATTAAAAAAACATTGACAAAGCAACCTTTTTGCAGCAGCACACCATGGCAAAAATGGCCGAAAAAGGTAAAGGCCTTGCTCAAAATTTGAAAAACCTCGAGGAATTCAAGATAGGCAACCAAAGCAACTCGGTGCGTGGATTGAAGCATGAAATAGCGTAAACTATTTAGAAATTCTAATACACTGAAATATGAAAGTTGACTGATAGTTTAATTATATTGTAGATAATATTTAGATTTATCAAAGATATATCAAGAACAAAATTATAAGTTCCACCTCAGTATATACTAATCCGGGAGAAATAATGACAGATTACAAAGTAGCAGAGACCATAAAAGTAGATGGAGAAAAGAAATTTGTCTAGAGAGCGTAATTCCAGAAATTACATTAGAAGACAAGAAAACCAACCAACAGATAAGGAAAAAGGACAAAGATAAACATAGCAGACACTTTAGCAATAGTTAAATGGAGACGTGGTTAGCGTGGATCTTCTAGAAAGAGGGAGAAACAGAACAGTAATTTGGGCAGTGTAAGATAGTAAACGCAGTATTGGAAAACCAATGAAAGGATGGCATGAAAAAAGGTGTGGGAACAAACTGGACAATAACATCAAGCAACAGGAAGTTTTGGATGGATTTTGGAGAGGCCTGTTATCCAAATATAGATATAAAGAAGTTGCTAAGGATGAAGCATACATGGGTATATTTGGGAACATTGATCACTAGACAATAATTTCTGATTATATTAAAACAGACTAACAAGGGCGAATAATTGTTTCTAGTCATTAAATATACAATAACATTACCAAATATGACTGACTGAAATGCTTGCGAATATCGATAATGGGGATGAAGTGCAAATGACAAGAAATTTATAACGTAATTGGAAGGGCAAGATATACAGTAGTGTAGAGATGCATAAAAACCCAAAGGGAATAATAACAAAAACCTGGTAATATCAATAAAAATAGAACAAAGTCTTAGTATTATTTTTTCCAAAATGAATAAAGATAATTTAGAGAGAATCAGACCTCTTAAAAATAACTGAGGCACATGGAGCATCATAGATCGACACTATCTACATCTTGCCAGAAGAAAGATTCACAACCAGAATAGTAATTAGAAAATTGAAAGGTCCTTAAACAAAGAACCAGCACCATGATAGAAGAAGAAAATGGAGGAGGCTTTACAATAGCTGGATATTTGATGGTGGATAGAAAAACCATACAGTCTGCCTCAGGAATGTTTTCCTTGACGTCATGTGCGTATGGAGCAACTACGCAAATGATCTAGAATATTCTCTTCTACTAACAAGGTGAAACAGATGCATACACAATTTTAGATCTTTTACGTAATTGCATCATATGCACATGACGACAGAAAAAATATTTGGGACGAACTGTACAAGATTTTGATTAAGCTTAAACCCAAACTCCGAACGTTCAGATGTAACTATTAATAAAGAAGGCAAGTGCATCTAAAACTAACCAAAACAATTGCACTAGGAAGTCCCATAAATTGTATTGTCTACTAGGAAGTTTGATGGTGCTTAGCAAACTTTTATATACTGCTGCTTCTCATTAACAGCGGGATAACCAAGGGCCTAATTACTAGCCAACTATTGCAGCAGCTCTGTAAAATTTCACTGAATATGGTGCAGTGTCTTATTAACGATTCCTAACCGCACTCGTGGATAATAACGAAGGGCGATGCTGTAATCTAGCCACTTAAAAACACCTTAAACTACCAGCACGGCACCTAATTGCGAACCTTAAGTGCTGGTTATTAGAACAGCCCAGTTTAAAACATAACTTACTAACGAACGGCTATTTCACGCAGGATTTAATTCTGAGAGGTTTCACTAACTGCGCGCAGCTCTGTTATTACACCATTACAAGAACCGCGTGTAAAAACTGATGAACATCTGGCACGGAGATCAAAAATTGCTGCTACAGAAATCTCAAAAGTGCACTTTCAGAGAAATAGCATATTTGTTTGTATGTAATTAACTAGGTATAGTACACAGCGTTGTGTTTTTAAGTATGGCACGCTTAGTCTCCTAGAAGAGTATTATATGCTTGACTTACTTGGAACGGAGAAGGTCTGTCCTCTAGGCAATCCAGAGAAGAATCTGTAAAAACGAAGTTATATTAACATTTTGTGCTTTAAATATCATACAAAAATATGTATTTATTATTGCTTCTTATGGAGAGGACAAAAGCTTTTATCTCCGCAGCAGCGATATGAAATTCGCTCAAGAAAAGAAGACCTTATCGAAGCAAGTAGGGATATGTTCAACCCACTTTATTTAAGACAAGTGCTGGAGTGTTATCTTCAATATTTTTTGACAGATTCCCTAGACGACATGTTAAAAATCTGCCCCTGCAGAAAGTGCATAATGGGCTACAATCGCTTGCACCCTGTCGCCTTGTGATGTCTCGAGTATAGCGACGAATTAATCGTTACATCTGAATCATAAGTAGAAGCGGTACTGCAAGTCAATTTTAACATTCGAACAGAAGCTCTTAAAGAGAAAGGATTTCAGTAAATATTTACAAATAAAGGTCTTGGTTATACCTCAATAGGATGTTACCTAGTCGAATCCAGGCTTTCATGGGCGTGTCCACAATGGTAGGTTCTTCCAAGTTATGCCATGGTTGTCGATTTTAACTTGACGTTTCACTGCTCTAAAGTCTTTAGAAATCTTCTGAAGAAGCTGACAGATGAGCAGCGAAACGTCAAGTTCAAATCGACGACCATAGCATAGCCCGAAAGAATCTACCATTAAGGATATTACCTATAACGCAACATTGGATATCGGGACTACTGCACAAATTCTTATAGAGGACAAAGGAATTAATACTAATGGAACAACACCCAATCCTCTACATTTCGCCGAAGATACTATAGTAGTTTCAGAAACTCAAAAATGAACCGGGCATGGACTGTTTGTAATATTCACATGTATAGCCAATTTGTGTTTGCAGGCTTCTTTATTGTTAATTATTTTTAATCATTGCAACTTCGCGTAGCTAGAAGTACATACGGGAGTACGGACCTGTGACTCATGAATCGCAATTTTATATGTACAAACATAAACACAACTTCAACGGCATTCGCGGGGAACTTTAAGCAGTCGTCAGCGGGTTCGTCAGCACGTTTGCGAGAGGTTTGAAATAAATTTCGCTAGCGTCGAGTTAAATAACATACAAATAAAAACCATGCAGTAAATAGTTTTCTGTTTTTTGCATAGCAAGTAGCATTTATACTTCAAGTGAACAACAATATAATCGTATACTGGTAAGTGCGCCATTGCGACACCTTCAAAGAGGTTTTCAAGATGTTTTGATTGTTACGTGACGGCAGACAGAGCTAAAAGACAAGAACTTTCCCGCAGCATCCTGGGGGATTTTTCAGTTAGTCATTCAAGGGGTGATATAGTCCAAGGTAAGCCCAATCCGTGACACAACAGTTGACAGGCTCGATTTGAACGTAACCTGATACAGGAACTGATTGCAGTTTAAGCGATAAGCGCTGGCTTCAAGCTATTGTGAATATTACGCGACTTTAAAGAATGCGATTGATAGACAACTAAATGGAGATGTGAATTGCAAAGCTGTGTTTTTATGCAGCGAATAGCGACGCCGAAATACAGTGCAGTTTTAATGTTCAAGTATAAGAGAGACTTATTTTGGTAAATGTACAGTCCGCTATTACGCGATAATTATTTGTTTGTATCCTAGACTAATATGTTTAGGAATAACCACGTCTTTTAGGTTTTAATTCTGAGTGCCTTTATTGTGTTATATATGTGTTTTCAAGGCCAATATATCTTTGTTATTTGTGTGATCAAATTGGATTTTAGTGTGCATGTTGTTTAAAGTCAGTTTCTGTCCGGGAAGGCTACACGTTTTTTGGCAAATATTAACACTTCCTATCCATCAACTGAGACTGAGTAAAGGTTTTATGGATACTGAGTTAGCTAGGTGAACGACAAGGGCAATTAATTTATAAAAATGCTACAGCGTGTGAGCCGTCTCATTTGAGTTTAACGTCTCGGCGGAGAGGCTAACAAACGACTCATTTCAAGAGGTACTTGAAATAACGATAAATGCGTTACATCAAGAGTCTGAAAGTATGAACTAAAAATAAACCAAAACAAAACAAACGTTATTGCAAACAAGGACGATGAGCAGATGAGGTAATGCAACAAGTGGAAGAATACTTATACCTGGATGTAAATATTAGGCCAGGAAAAGAGAACGAAATAAGAGAGGTAACTACGATGGACAGCGTAGACTAAGTTACATTCTGAAAAACCAACGCACAGTTTTACATCAGCGTGTACTACCCGTACTGGCAAGTATGAATTCTGCCAAAAACGGTATTGACAGGCTCGCCAAAACACAGCAATCAATGGAAAGAGCCATGCTCCATTTATCATTAAAAGATAAAAACAGAAATTAATGGATTAGACAACAAACCAAGGAAAAAGATATAGTCATGCACGCAAGCAGCCGTGAATACGGCATATCAGAAAGCTAGAAACACAGATAATCGATGGAATTACAGTGGACTACCCTTTTGAATGCTAGGGAAGGATCTGCATGGCTGTTGGTAGAAAAATTAATTTGTTCGTTCAACAATGGTGGCCCTGGAGAAGGAAACGAGAGAGAAAAAGACCACAACTGCGTTGAGAAAGTTTCTAGAAGAAACTGGACCAGAAAGGCAACGAATCGCAACAAGTTCAAAGATATGGAATCTGTCTATGTCCAATATTGAAATGAAAGAAACTAAAGAAGAAGAAGAAGTAAGTGTTATAAATAGTTTTCGACTGTTTTGTTGTTAAATATCTACTAAATATCCCATCAGTGTCTAAGAGTTAATTTACCGTAGTCCAAATAAAATAAATACCGATGGACCCTTAATTAAACATAGAGCGATCAAATATATTTCATCTAATGTAACAGCAATGCGATAGCATGGGCAAGAAAATAGAATGTGGGTCAGAAAGAGATAAACGGCTTAACGCTGATTTTAATTATGATGTAAGTAAAATTTTGTTTTGTGCAAGACAGACAGTATTTTAGAAAGACACGAAGAAACCCACGTTTATCTGCCTATCATATGCTTGGTAGTATGTCAGTCACAATAATGTATTCAACTTTCAGGTTTTTCCTTATTCTTCTTTGAACTTCAACTCGCTCTGCTCTTAACTCCATCTTACACACTGAAGGACGGTATACTCAACGGTATACTGGTTACTACAGTATGGACATTTACCACTTTCTCCTATTTTAGTTTTAAATACTTGCCGAAACACCCATGACCTTTTAATATTTGTGGGAGGCGGTATCTCGCCTCTCAATATTTGTTCCAGGTGGCATCTCGCCTCTCCAAATTTCCTTATATTACTTGCCCTTATATCTAGAATGAGTCTCTTGAATCAGTTTGCTTTTCCGGTGCTTTGTTTCCATCCTGTACACCATCTCTGTTCTGCTTTTTTGTTTAATTTGATTTTTGTTTCCACCCTTCGAGTTATATATTCTATGCTAAAACTAATAAAAGTGAAATTCGGGGTGCAGCGATACGAGTTAAACCAGTGGGTGTCTAAGTCAATTGTTTACTTGCATTTAAGAAATCTCTTTAAAGTCAGATTTGAGTAATGTCGTCCCGCGAAGAATGTAAGCAAGCTTTCTATAACGTCACGCCGCAGTTCTCCAAACAGCGTGATAATTTGTGGCGCCAGATTGCATTAGGTTTGAAAAGTCTAGCGATAGGTCTTTGGAAGCCTATTGTTAATTGGTGTTAATTTGTGGCGCTACATATAAAGAATCGAGCACTTGATTTGGAGATCATTTATAATTGTCGGTGGTGCTATGTTAACCGACCCGTTTTTTCTTCCTTTCGATGAAGACTGATTTTACACATTTCCATTGTTCCGGAAATTATTTCCTCTTTATACATTCGTTCATAATGCTGAGAATATGTTGGGGATAAGCCGATATCGCTGTCTTGATAAGTTGTAGCTGTATGGTCCGGTCCTGGGGACCTTTCCTCCTTGGCGGTCCTTAATGCAGCCTCATTTAACTCCTCCACTGTCAACCGTGGAATGACCGCTTGTTCGGTTTTTGTTTCTGGCTAACTTTTTAATACACGATCAAGGAAAAGTTTACTGGCTACTGAGGCTAATTTTAGGTATAACCCTCAGGTTTTTACTACGATCGTATATCCACTCCCTCAATATATTTTCCGACATATTACCTTCCATTTTCTTCGGCCTTTAAGTTGGCACTTTTGAGGCTTTTCTTGGTTTCGGCATACTCCCAGTGTAATTCATTTAGCTCAGCGCCTGCTGTTTCCTTGTCTTTTCGTTCTCTGGCGAATTTTCTTCTTTGAAGTTTTAACTCTTCTGATAACCTAATATAATCTAAGACAACCTCATCTTCTGTCCGGAAATTAGCCAATTGGTAATAAGTTAATTATTTAGTTTACAGTGAGCAGGTAGTATGATCATTTACTTAACATATTTTTCTGTACATTGCCGTTCAGAAGTTTCCAAGTGTTATTAGTTCAGTTTCGTCAGCTTTTTAATTCAATCCGTGACATACTTCTGAATTAATTTTTCAAAGTGAATAAGAAAAAAATCTACTATCGGCATACCTATATGATGAATCTCAAATCAAGTCGCCGTAAATTTCTCTCTAACGATAGATTGATAATTTGCTTAGAAGAAATTATAAGCTAGTCGAAGATGCAAAATAATAAGTTCTATAGCAAGAGTGAGAAATAATAGAATCGTTAATCACATTGTTCAGCCTGGGAGCTGAGTTATATCTTGGCATATTCGAAACCATAGGTAATCCATTGTTTGCTATTAAGACAAGTTGCTGAAGAAGCATTAAGGGTAAACAATTAATCCATCCTCATAATCGAAATACACGCATATTGTTAGCATATTTGACCTTTCCAAATATCATCATCGCCTACTAAACAATTAAGATTGTTTTAGAACCAGTATTATCTAGGTACTATCAATGTTGTGTTGACAGTGTGTATTTGATTTATATAATAATTTTTCTTCTTTTATACATAATAAAAAATTATAAAGGTGATATAGCGATTCTCTGAGCAGATTAAACGTCATCGAACTTATTAGCAGCTTGTTAATCTCTAAAGGGAAAGCAGTGCAACCCATTTATTCAGAATAATAGACGAATCCTCCCGAGACTAAGCAAAACCTGTTAACTGAGCGGCAAAGAGTAAAGTTCGAAACTTCGCGAAAAGTTTGACCAGGCATTAGCGGGAGATTATCAGAACGAGCCAAAGTTAATTGACTTCATTACGACACTCTTGTCTGAAATTGAATCAAGAGCTGATCCCCCGCCGCATTGAGGATGCTCACGTAATGCCACGCCAAAGTGCTAAAGATATTAATGTGTACATGTTCAAAGTTGTAACGAGAAGCTCTGCGCTCGGCTCTACATAAAGCGATGAACATAAGAGGATTAGAGTATCCTTATTAGAATATATGTTGACTTTGAAGCGAGATGTGCGTGTGATATTACCTAACATTGTAAGGGCTTCGAGTCCTCTTTATGCAAAGTTTCTTTTGAGACTTTTAATGCAGTTCCTGCTTAACTAATGCGAACTTTATGGAGGTTCGTGGTCGTGGTCGTGGTTCATCCACATAACTATAGAGCTATCATGATAATAAAAAACTACCGCTAACTTTCATAAAGTATCTAGGTGGAGAACGGTTATTCAATTACCACAAATGAAACTGCCTTAATATAAGTCAGTGAGAACTGGTACATGCATATTGAAACTTCCCCGCTTCAGTCGTAAACATACAACTTTTATTGCGGTGGAAATTAAGTGCAACCGAAAGGCTTGCAGCGGAAATTAATCAAATTATTAGCAATAAACAAGAATTCCTCTAGAGGCTACCTTCCCACTAATATCGCATTGTAATAACTGTTAAATGAGCGGTAGTGCCGCGTGATGCAGGGTTAAGTTTCATTCCAGGTACGCCCACTTCCATGCGGTAAATTCAAGTTATACGGATAATTGAGCACACTCATTATAGCAATCTGTATCGTTTAATCCTAATGAAAAATTATGGTCAAAGGTCTATCGCAGCAACCGGTAATGAACGGATGGCGGCCCATAAATTCCGCTTGATAAACTGGGCCGGTCTCGGCGGCCCGTTTGCTTGCTTCGGCCGAACACGAGTTTGCTTCGGGCAGAATCAGCGGAAAATTGAAGAACCGGAAGGAAACATTTGAGGTGGAAGAATAAACGACGACGTTAATGTCTAAATATGTTTGTACGTTCTCAGGTGGCAGTTAAATATTTCTAGGATCTACTCAATTTATCAGTATTTAAAACCGCTAGTAGGTTAACTTTTCCTCTTAAAATTTCGAAATGAACGTTTCTATTTCAGGTTTATTTCGATTGACAGTTATTGGGTAAACCTGAAAATGGTGATAAAATATTGGTTTCGACTCTGTCAAGAGATCTTCTCCGAATTAACGTAGAAAAGCTTGTATTAGGATTAATAAAAACTCAATACAATCATCAAGGAAGATACATTTGAAGACTTATAAAAGAAGAACGGTTTAACTCATTCTGGTATAAGTATCACAAAACGTAGAGAAAAAAGTCTCACATTAATACAAACACCGGAGAAAAATATGTAACTATTAAATTTACAATTTTCAAAAACAGAGATATTAGGCAAAAATACTCTACAACTAACAAATTCATATATAGCCCGTTAGCATAAAGAATATAGAAAATTGTTTTGCCTCAACATAAAATTATTACATTTTTAATAAAGCATGTTAACAATATTAATAATGACGGCGATATAGGTACTGGTGTATTATCGGTTAAGCTTTGCCTCTAGGTGTCGTTGTTCTAACTTTCATTCAGCTACAGGATAGAAGCTCCTTGGGCATCCTACGGAAAGTGAAATTACATATTTTAGAATAAAGACATGCCTATATGTATGACGAGGAAACTGTACGACACCTGCGTCCTGCCAGTGAAAACGTATGGCATGGAAACTATCACTATCACACAAAGAAGCAGTGAGATATTAAGTATCATAATGTAACGTTAGCACTAGTAGCAAATTAATCTAAAGCATCAATATTACGCCAAAAAATTGAACGGTGCTTATTTCGTCACAATCTTCGGTTACATTGCCCTAAAGCTCGAACAGAAGGTAAGAAGCCGTTCACCAGCGCTGGAGCGATTGCAACGATAATTTTAAGCACTTGAGGCTTGAGACCCAAGATCTTAATCCTAACCTCCAGCCCTAGGTCCCTCTCTGAGGTCCTGGTCCCATTTCCTAATACTTTCCTGATCTAGCTCTACCTTGTAACAGAACCGTGTCTCGTAAGGCATCTCCCTGAACCTAAATCTGACGCAGTTCTGCCTTGTAACGGGAATCAGTTTCGTAAAAGTCCTTTCCCTACCTGGACCTGACAGAGTTCTACCTTGTGACAGCATCCTGTCTCGTAGGACAATCTGTTAACCTAAACCCCGCACCCGACGTCCACTACGTTACGTTGACCGGCTTCACCGAGGTTATTATAATCTAAAAATTCATAAAAATACAAGCGTACCTGTAGTAACCACACTGTATGTCGACGCCACGCTGGTAATTCACCAAACGCAGGTCGCACTTTGCCTGTCGGCGCACTGATGGATGCAAGCGATCTCCCAGCGACTTCCGCAAAACCAGGCCATGAAAAGGCGGACTTCCCTTCAAGCAAACCGCCGTGTTTAAGTTATTCGTGGAGTTTCAAACCTATATACCAAGGGAGTCCCGAAGCATGTCGAGCTTAACATCAGAATTACACAAATCACAGGCACCGCAAAATACTTTATCCAGTCGAATTTGTCCGCCCGCAAAATCAAAACAACAGCGCGCCATCTTATTGATGGCATAAATGTAGCCTGTTTCAGATCCGCTTCAAGTCCGGCGGAGTTTCTACTTCATTTGAGCTTCGCTTAAGAGGGTCCAGGTGCAGCAACCGAGCCAAACTAGGGTGATATTTTGGTTGCGGACCGGTCAGTGACGCAGAACACCATAGATCAGAAGCAAATTTATTTTTATATTTATGTACTGTGCAACACAAAAAAACACTGGAACAGTTAGTATGGTCTGTTGTAAATGTGACTGCCTTAATATGTACAGTTGATAAGTATTTCTAACTTAACCGACAACGTGTTTAGACGTTGCTATGAATAAAATAAATGTAATTGCTCAAAGCCTCGTTTTAGCTAATCAAATTACGCTAAAATCTTTATCAAGGGTTGTTCCAGTTTTTTTGTCTTGCATAGTACATAATATTTTCTTTAATTACGAATTATTTTGTATATACCTAAACACATTATACAGTTTATTCTAACACTGTGTTATTCCTGTATTTTATACATTTGAGTATAATGAACCCATGAGCATTTGAGATTTACCTGAGGCAACCACTTTGAAAATAAATGTATCGAATTATGACCAAGTTGAAAATAACCAATTAAAATTCAAAATTCCGATATCAGCCAGTAAGATTACAACAAAGGAAGGGGATCATGGTAAGTATTAGTTTCAGAGATCACGTGACAAATGAGAAGACACACCAAAGAACGAAAGATTGCTCAATTTAAGTGGTAATGGGCAAGGCACTAAGCTCGACAGAATACAAATAGGTGGACATCAAGAATGTTAATATGCAGGCCCAGGCAAACAAAAGAAAGCTTATAAAAGCCAAATAAGAGATGAGTAGATGCTATTAGAAAAACAGCAGGTATGCATTGGCTACAGAAAGTATACGATAAGAAAATGAAAGGCTTACGTTCAGCAGTGGACTATTGAAAGCTGATTAGGAAGAAGTGGCCGATATGCTACTGCATTAGATATTAATAGGTCTTGGGGGTGTGAATACTTTGAAACCGATCAGTCCTGTTGCAGCAAGCAAATGTCTATCTTGTAGCTTAGTGACTAAGCGTTTAAACCAGTGTAGTCGATGATACGGGTATCTGTATCATAGACTACACCTCCATTTTTTCTATATTATATTTTTATCGACTTCAGTACCACTTCAAGTGAAACAGAACATACCTGCTCTATCTCTCTCTCTTTTAAGGAAGTGTATTTATTTACTTTGAAGTTTTATAATATATAGCAAACACCTGAATTAATCATTAGCCGATATTGAACGTTGGCGTAATATCAAAGCTACATTCTTAGATCGACTAAAAAAAGACATTAAGATGTTTACACTTTGGTTAAGAGAAGTTAAAGAATAAATTAAAATATGTGCTTTTACACTTCCACGATTTTAGGTCTTCTCCAAATTGAGATGCTATTGGTTATTTTAACTTTTATAATTGGACAGGGCATAAAATAGAATTGCTTGCATGCACGTGGTGGGGCATAGCGAATACATAAAATGGAAGTCATTGAAATATTATTTTCATTATTTTTTATAATTAAATACGAATAGCTATCATCAGAGTCTTTTATTGTACAATTAAGTAGTAATTATATTTTTTAACACTGTCAAACTATATATAGTATAAAAAAATCTCTATTTTATAACTATTTGGTTATTGTACACAATTATCCAAACAAGTAGACTTGTTCATTCATTCAGTATTCTGCACACAATTCTATAATTTAATAATAATAAGCAAAACAGAGTTCTACATTTTTCCTCGAGAAGGCTAACAAGGACTGGAATATATGTTTTAAGAACCTTTGGTTAAAATAAATAACTTTAATGAAGCAAAGCGAATCTAGTTAAAAATATAAATTGTATTTATAAACAAGCTCAGAATTTGTCCCCAGTGCAATTTTTAAAGCCAGTGATTAGAACAACGAATTTCATTTGTTTCAAAACCAAACCTTTAAAATAATTTCCAACACTTCCTATAAAATTCCAACGATATTAAAATAAAACATGAAGTATTCTATCTCTCACTAAATACAAAAATTATAGTTTTTGAATTCTCAAATGTGAAGTTCGTTACGCTACAAAACTAAATTCGCGCGCTAGGCCTAGTGCGTCAAAATCGGTACACACTTCATATTGGTGCCGAAAACGTCAGCAAGTAAAAAATGTTCCAATACTCTCCCTACTTATATTATTGCGAAACAAGAGTTGTCGAACGCGTGTGCTATGAAAGAGTGGTACGCTAAATTACTAGAATAACCTATAAAAATACAAATAAACAAATCACAACTTATTTTAAACTCTCAATTAACAATCCACTTGAATTTTGATCCTAGCCAGTAATAATTTAGTTTCGCAGTTAAGTCGTCGGGTAGCCACAGATGAATTTTGTTTCTGAAATAATATTTAATCCTGACTTAACGAAGCGAATTCCGGAAGTTGCACAGCCAATACAGAGATGCTAAACTAAATATTCGAAGATTTCGACGGATTTAAATCCACGTTTAGTGAGCGTTGTTTTCGTAATTAAAAAGGAAACATTAAACTCAAAGTTACCTCCCTATTTACTCATTTCTTCTGTTTTATGTGCTCTCGGAAATAACAGGTAACAACAAAAAGCAAAAGAGTGGATATACAAGAGGAAAGAGTAGCAGAAATAGGAATTAGAGGAAGCGGTTACTAATCCTCTCTCTTCATTCGTAATTCCCTTCAGGGAATGTAATGGTCAAGCATGATATACTACGTCTTGTAAAGTTTTTCGCATATTTCCCTGTTTTGTGTTTTGTCCACCAGTCTATCAAAAGGATAATTTGTCATTTTAACTACTAGATTTATTTCATCTACTACCATCTGTTTCTGTCTTGTGCTGCGTCCATACAACCTCTTATTGGCACTGTTTTCTTTTGTCTCCCCATGGTTTCCATTCGGTCGTTTTCTTGTCGATTTTGTTTCCATCCTTACTATAGGTCCTGCCCATCACCATTTCGCTAAAAGTAATGTTAGAATATGCATGATGACATATGTATCACATCTCATTGTGCACATCTAATGTCATTTTAGTTAAATGAAGCTTTAAATTTGATTATGAAATCGACCATTACTCTTTTATTTCAATCCGCGGCATTGCATTTTTTATTAATTCTGATGTTTTATCTCAAGTATATGTACTGTTCTACAACCTCTATGACTACTCCATTTAGCATGAATGATCATTATTATTCTGAGTAAACTCGTGATTATTTTTTGTTTTGCCCCGATTTTTCAGAAGAAATAGGATCAACCATGAATATGAGTTTTGAAATAGTGGTCGATGAACGTCATTAGGTACCGTCTTAATATTCAGGACAACCATTTATTAGGATGAGGAACACTAGTGAGTTAAGTAATATCATTTTCAATCATTTATAAATATGTTTATTTTGCCATATTTTAGACAATTGTTTGTTAATGATCCTAGGTATGCATTCTGGTCGATTACTTGAAAACGGTCAATTTTTATAATTCCAGGTTTATTATCATCCAATCTATCGACTATTACGATCTTGGTTTGCACTGCGTTTAGCTCAAAGCCGAGAAACGCACTTTCTACTCTAACTAGCTTCAATAATTTTTGGCCGTTAACTGCTACGCCTTTGTGCCAGTATTCTAAAGCACGTGGATCTACAAATTCTCTATACGCATTGAACAGTGATGCACCCTGTTTGACACCACACCGGGGGTTGAAAGCCTTTGGAGATTGGTATATCAGGTGAGTGGGTATTCCTATTTTAGCCAGAACTGTCTACATACAGTTGAACGTAACTTGGTAACTAATCCAAAAATAGTAAAATTCAATAAATTCTTTCAAAGTAATTCTCTTGAATCTCTTGGAAATCAAACGAACCAGTTGAATTTCGTTGAAAAGAAACTGTGAATAAACCTACATGTCTAGTCAAGGTGAATTTGTGACCAAAACGAACCTGCTCCTGTCGAATCTCAACAAAGTGAACCTGTCCTAACCGAGTTTAGTCAGAGTGAAGATCAGAAACGAAATAAAAATACAATTTATTGTGCCAAGAAAATGTTTTGAAGGTCCTACATTTCTATACAGAGCTGATATCATAATATCATACTCTGTTGAACTCTTTCGACTCCCTCAGGTACTTCTAATAATAGAAAAAATTAACAATTTACCACTGTAACTATGGACTACAAAATCAACTGACTACGCTATCTTCTCTGGCCCGCATGGTGACTATATTATACATAAACGTCTAAAAACAAAAAAAAAACCTTCCCCATTCTGACGACTGCTCCATAGCGTAGCAAGATCGGACAAAAGCCTAAAATTATAGAAACTTTTTTTAATGAGCCACACGATATGTCTTTAATTTTTTAAAACAAATTTGTAGATCACCGTGTATATATGTATAGAAATAGGTTCCGTGTAATTAAAATCGCTTACAGACACCATGCATTTTCATTATTTTGAGTTCCAAGAATAATATATGCTTGACAAAAATTTTACGAAATTAATGCCTTCAATACTAAGTTTGTTGGTTCTGATACATTATTCTTCTTCTATCTCTTAATACAGGCTGTTACGATTCGATTGCGCCCCTATTAACTCCGCAGGTCTGTGCGCGCAGTTTAGCTTTTCCCCTTCTGTAACGCATGATTTGAATTTCGCGCGTCTCTCTCCCGCTTGGATATACGGTATCTGGTTCGATGAAATTCGCCTCGCTGTGCAGCGGATGACCGCACTTTTATAAATTTTAGATGAAGTTACCTCACACCAGTTTTAGGCGGATTCGTAGAAGCGCTCTGCTCAAGTAGTACTCAAAGAACTGAACACCGTCTCCTTGAGTTAGTCCAGCTGGCCATTGTATCAACGTAGTCATTAATATTGTAGTTTTGAGAGATTTAGCCGACGAATCAATTGAAGCTACCAAAGCTGATAGTTTGATCTTACCGCACGAAATGCGGTTTTAGAAGCCGTTTTCGGCCATGATCCGAGAAGGTGGCCGGCCTATCCTGTTAAATTAGCAGAAAGAATGCTCTTTACAGGAGTCACAACCACCAAATGTGTTAGTATGATGGCCGGAGAGCGTTTGATGTTACCAATGGTATGTTCAAAACGCTAATTAAACAGAAAGTAAATTACAGATATGTGATAAATGCAAACGTTTCAATAGAATAATGTCCCTCATAATTAATTGTTCAGTAGGTGTAACTCAAAATTTGTAAAATAAAGACAGGCAATAATAGAGTAAGATTGGTGATTGTGTTTTTATTACAGCTAAAAACGAATTCTCATATTGCTATTAAAGTTTTCCTTTGCTTTATTTCTGCCAGTAACCGTAATATAACAATATTCTACAGAATATTAATTTATTGTAAAAACAATAAGAATTTTAGTAAAATGAAATTAACTGGGGCACATATTAAAATCAAAATGTTGGTTTGTTTGTTTGTTAATGGACAAGGTCTAGGCATTCAGAGTACCAGGTACCTTAGACACCGACTGCTATGGTCATATGGTCAAAGTCCTACTTAGAATTTTGCCGAGACTAAGGAGTTCCAACCCTAGCAAGGGATCTTTTACATGCTACACATCATAGTAGCATGGGACCCACGGCTTTACATCACTTCCGAATGATGGCATTCTGTAGAGGCTTTCATCTGCATTTTTTTATTTTTGAAAACCTCACCGGGACCGGGAATCGAACTCGCGACCCTACGATCAGTAGCCAGGATGCTTACCACTGTACCACAATAAATCCGGAAAGCATCTACTGAAAATTTTAAAATCATTTGAATATAAATAATTATGGATAACAGAAGCTTCCGTATGTTTCCGCATACAAGTATATGCACAAGTGAGAGGTTTTGGGACCGAGAAAAGTCAAACGATTTTCCACACGTTCTTGCAACCGTTAAAAATTGTAGTTCCCCATATAAAACTATCTAAAACTTGAATGGAGTCATGTCTGAAATTCAAAAAATCTGCATGGATTGAGCGGCTGTTGTTAAATTACATCTCATACGCGGATACTACTTAAACGCTAAACAGTTGACAAAACGATATTCATCCATGAAAAATCGGGAGTTGCTGAACATTAATCAAGATTTCCTTTTGTGTCCCACACGTCCAGATTAGCATTCTACGACTGTTACATAATCTGGTTCTTCGAAGTGATATCGACACAGGTGTGCAAGATGATTTCACGGCCTTAGGACTATAGGGCACGGCATTAAAAAACTAATTTAATTATGTAAATGAAGATAAAGCTATCTGCATTCCGCTTGTAAACAGTAAATGTACTCGCAGATAGTAAATACATTTTCTCTTGTTGCTCATTCAGTGGCATGAGGTAATACCGTAAATAATGCTATCTGTTTCCCGACGAAAATACCTAATAATTTAAACATAATTGGACATTAATAGTAATCCTACTTTCATGCTGATTTCTTATTGTTTAATTTTTTCCAAGCGCTTGCAGCACAAGTGAACTCTTATGCATTCCATGGATAAGCCTGACAGATGATACATTGTTATGAGTGCTGCCTGGCGTTGTCGTTATACACATGATAATAGTGTCTAAACATTGGGCGTTACTATATAAACTGAACATTATAGCAACATATTTCAATTGGCTAAAGCAAATGCAACATACCATTTCAGGAAATTAAAGTAACTGAATAAATTTACTTAAAATGTAATATTTTAACGCCATTGCTACAGTGTCAATATGATCATAATTAAATTCAGAATAAAGGCAGGATTTAGAACCTATGCAAAAGTAAATAAGAAGGAACTGAAAATTATGAATGATCCAAAACAAAGTCAGTAACCAAATTGCTTGAAATACTGGACAAAAAGTAATTAACATGTTCTGCGCCATTAAAGCTTCTAATAGTTCTAATGGACCTACAGGAATTTATTAATGATAATACTTCGTCTTCGAAGTATATAACATTATAAGAGATTGTAAATTAGATAATGGAGGAAGACATGTATTAAATTCCTACATATTATTCCAATCATTCTATTCTTTGATTAAATTACGTAGATGTTCTTTAGAAATTTTTGGTTTCAATAACAAAAAATCTGTAAGGCTTTACCCAGAACTTCCCTCGTCGACATTGTGACACTAAATAATTTTAAAAATCAAATTAAGTTAGCAGTAAAAATATCTTCACGTTACTAATAAATTAAATAAATTTTCAAATAAAAAAAGACGTTACCGGTGGTCGAATTCGAACGGCAGGAGGACCGCGTGTGCAGCCCTAATGTTTAGTGGGATACCGTAAGGGACTGGGAAATTTCTACCTGCGCCACGGAGGACCGACCTCTTGAATTTCTACGTCGCAGCTATATTTAGTAACGCGCTAAGTTGTGCCTCGTTTTTGTATTGTAGAACAAATATTCTGTATCTATTGGCTCCCATTTTTGGTAAGAATAAAGCCTGCACCATGTACAAGTTATTACTTGTATCTATTACTAAGTTGAATTAAAAATAAACAAAATTTATTATTTTTAAAGTGCCGACCCTGTATATATTTGTCTGGCATTTTTCCGATTTCATTCCAGTTATATATACATAATGTGTATGCAAAATATCGTCTTCCTCCGACAAAAATTTTTTGAGTTATGCCGCCAACAGGCAAACCGACAGACAGACAGAGACAGACAGACAGACGGAATTGAGAAAACCTGTTTTTCGTCATTTAGAGACCCTGAAACGTGAAGATCTGAAGAAATCTCGGAAGGTGATTTGTTGTGATTACAATACTTCCTTCGTCTTTCAGACGAGGGAAGTAAAAAACAATAGACAACAGTATAGATTTAATACGTGTATTTAAACAGAAAGAAGGAAATTAGTGAAAATGTATATTATTATATAACAAAATTATATATGTCATCAGAGATGCAACACAAAATTTTAAAAAAATCTTACAGAAATACAAATATACAAACATCAGGCACAACTTCTATGAAACAATTTATTTAAAAAAATAACATGTTGGCAAATTGATCGTAAAAATAAGACGGATTAATTTTGATAATATATCTACAGACGTAATAATATAAATTTGATATCATTTGTGTATAAAAATTTTGTAAATATTTTAAAGAGGAAAAACCACTCTTTTAAAATTATTATTATAGCACTAGACGCGCGACGCGGGCAGACTATTACACGATTAGGATGTACTCTACATACTTGCGCTTCCACATCAAACCAAGATATGCACACCATGCAAACCGCTTGCTTGCTTAAAGTCTAGCACCTACAAAACGGTCAGCAAACTTTCTGTGAGAATATTTTGAGAAAATACTTACTGCAAGATTCAAGTGTGTATGTGCACTTGACTAACCATTGATTTGATATTGCTTATGTTATGTGTCGGTTTATTTATGTCCTGAACCATTGTTCTGTGCGAAAACGGCTCTGCCGAACTTTTGCCCTGAATAAGCGAGTCTTGTGAAAGGATGTAGGGGCTAGTAGCTTTGCTGTAACGACTTACGAGAAGTTAAAGAAAATGTACAATATTATAACTATCCGAGCAACCCAGCATGTGCACCAATATAAATCGCTTCACGAAAGACATACACAGATATAGATAAAAGTAAAAGCATCGCAAGCGGTTATCAAAAGTAAAACGTCACGCGATGCGTAACTAAGTGTCTAACGTCATAAACTGAGATTTGCGTGTCGCGGAGTCAGAGATTACTTAAGCGACTTCAGAAAAAGGGAATATATTTAAAACACAAATTCTGGAAAAAGTACATCTATAAACTGCAGGGGATCCTGGACGTCACAGCACGCACTTGCACAAACCTTCTGAATTGGAAAGACGGCAATGTAAAAACCGGCGGAACTACGCCATCTCTGAGTTATAAGAGACCCGGGTCCGAAAACGGCAGCTGCAAAACCCTTTCGGATAACAAATTAGACAGTGCAATATTCGTTGCATCTCAAATGATCATCCGCAGAGCAGAGGCTAGTAATAAAAAATTGAAGTAACCATTTGCCGAGGAGACTTAACTGGACAGGAAAAAAGCAATAAACCCAAATTCCGATTCTCTAACTTAGAAGGTTAAGCACAATAGACTACCCTTTAGCTATAATCAGTACCAGTAAACAAGCAAGCGCCACTACTTCATCAAGCTGTTTAGTTTTAGCACTTGCAACCCGGACCTTGACCCCGTAACTCGTAGTGTTTCCATTGTTGTAATCGCGCACTCTGTATCTAGAATTTTGTAATAAGTACTTGCTATATGTATGTATACGTTTTGGTTTATTTAATTTTATTTTCCAATAAAAAAGGTGTTGTTGCTTTCCATACCGTGTATTATGTGATAATTTTGACGGTGTAGCATCAACATACGTGAACATTTTCAAACCTTTCATAGTTGTTTAAAACACATCAAGTACCATTAAACATTTTGCGGGAACATGTACTTCTAGTATTGGCCAAATATAAATTACTGATGTGGTTTATTCTATGTATTCTATTCTATTTCAAAGTTTTTATATTTTTTTGTCATCGGCACCCACTAGTCTCTAATATCTATCCACTGCTGGGTATAGAGTATGGTCTATCTCTCATTCATCTCTGCATTGCGCTTGTTGCTGCTATTTCTCCGTTGTTCTTCTTATATATTTGCTCCAATGGGTTGGTGGCCTTTCTCTATTTCTAATAGAGTTTCTGGGCGGTCATTGTAGAATTTAGGTAGTCCACCGTTTATCTTTTCTTTTGGCACATATTTAATTTGTTCTTTAAATATTAAATGATATATTTTGCCAAAGTACTAATGCTATTATCCAATTTAAACGTCGTAATTGTTATTCAAGAATGGATAAATGGATATACACATGTATAAAATAAACATCAATTTAAATTCGCCTGTTATTATTGGTACAAACACTACAAACATATCATTTTCTGAAACTATCACTTATTAAATCAAGTTATCAATAGTCAGAAGTAAATATCAAGAAATAAAAAACTGATCTTTAGCGGGATGTGAAATGAAACATGGCATTATTACTAGATTTAGGAAATGTTTATGACGTCATAATGACGTAATTTCTTTGTACAAATAATTTTAATACATTTCAAATATCAACCAGCATTGTACCTTACCTTTGTAAGGGTTTTCAAGTTGAAGGAGAATATGTATTTTGGGAAATTCTGAGACAGATATCTCAATGAAAATATTTTCTATCGGAAATGTTATAACTTGGTGAAGAATTTGGTCAAAAATTTTGGGGAAACTGCACATATTGGAAGGAACGAAGGGTGTTGTTGGCCGAAGAAGAAGTACCTTGTTCAAAAACATCAATTAAACGTTCATGCCAGCAAGTTGATGATTTAAGTTATGGTATGCACCGAATGACCGGTTTCAAATATGAACATAGCGACAGCGTGATATATTATAAGGATACTAAAACATTTAACTTAATTTAAAAATCAAGGTTGTGTAGGTCAAAACTTTAAAATCGAAAGGAGGAAGCTTCAATATGTTAATTGTTTATATGCACTACAGGCCTGGAGAGTTATGGCTTGATTGACTATTTTCTGCCAGCCCGTTCGATTAACTGCTCTTCTTTTCCAATTCTCAGTGCCCAGCTGTTAAGTCTTCCTATATGTCTTCAAACTATTTCTTTCATGGTCTTCCCCATCTTCTTGCTCCTCCTAGTGCGCCTTCTAAGATCTTTCGCGGTGTTCTTTCCTCAGACATCCTTATTATGTGTCCTAGCCACTTCAATCTTTGGGCTTTGACTATTATTGTGTTTAGCTGGCCGCCTATAACCCTAGCTTCACTATTTGTTCTTCTTTCCCAGGTTATACCCACTTATCCGCCCATCCCTTCTCAATACTTTTTTCTCCCATAGGCACAGAAATGTCCACACTTCACACGTGTACAGCATTACAGGTCGGATAACCGTATTAAATACGTATCTTTGCTGCCCTTGAAATATTTTTGCTCGTCAAGAACCCACTTAGCGCGTCTGGAAATAACCTTAGAAACAAGATAAAGTTACAGATTCAAGAAAGTGGAATGTTTCACTTATTTGGGAACGATATTTAAACGAACATCAGGTACCTCTAGTGTGATAGCAGCGAGGCTAATGAGGGTAAATAAATGCAAATGGAATATGTCACAGAAACTTTTAGAACGGGATTATCCAAAAAGAATTCGGTTTTGCATTGGTTTTTGTATAGTCTCAATGGTTTTATCTTAAACGACTATATGAGGCCAGGTGGCATACAAGACATAGTAAAGCAAAATCAAATGTAATCGAAAAGAATTAAACGCGCACGAGGAAAGAATGAAGGACGATCGCTTACCAAAGATAGCAGAGAATATGTTGATAAGGGTATTATTAATAGAAATACTGCAATACCATGTGCCCCTCGCTATTATAATATGGCTGGTTTGGATTTTTTTCTATGTCCTTGTGTATAACGTTTCAAACGAACTGAAATCT
>CALNHX010012371.1:0-25617 GCA_940337035.1 Agriotes lineatus
AAAACGTCACTTTTAGTGAAACAAGCTAGCGCTAAAAGGCCTACTTTTAGTGGTGGTCGTAGATGAACTAAATTATACCACAAATATGTGTATGTGTATACCCCAGGGCAGCGTGCTGGGGCCGTTCTTGTACCTTCTCTTCACTGCTGATCTGCGCACCAATGATCAATCATTTACGGCCACATTTGCCGATGACAAGGCAATTATGGTTAAGCATAAATACCCCATTATAGCTGCGGAGATCCTGTAGGAAAATTTAAACGAGATAGAGACAAAAAGATGGAGCATAAAAATAAATGAAACTAAATCACATCATATTACTTTCACAAAATGTAAAGGCAACGTACCTCATGTCTTCATGCATAATGCACCACTACCACAAGTAACAGAGGTGAAATACCTAGGCTTGCACATTGACAGGGGTTTAACGTGGAAAGACCACATTTGGAAAAAGCGGAAGCACCTCTGTTTAAAAATTAGCAAACACTATTGGTTACTGGGAAGAAAATCCAAATTGTCTCTTTGTAACAAACTCCTCGTATATAATGTAATTCCAAAGTGTTACGCGCTACTATGTGTGATGCTCCATATTTCCTAAGAAATGTAGACATTTTGTGGGATCTAAAAGTGGACTCCGTGAAAGACATTATAGTGAAGCAAAGTAAAAATATTTCAATAAATTGGAATTCCATCCAAATTATCACGCTGTAAATCTTCTTGATAACAGTGCAAACGTCCAAAGACTGAGTAGAATTAAGCCACTTGACTTGCCACATAGATTTATACAGCTGTAAATGTTTAATTAGTAATTATTGTAACATATAGTCGCTGAAAGTATATTATTTGTAAGAAATCTTGGTAATCTTAGTAATTATTGTAACATATAGTCGCTGAAAGTATATTATTTGTAAGAAATCTTGGTGTTAGGATTGATGGATCCTATCTCTCCTATCTATTCATGATACTTTTAATCGTTTATCTGTTTTGCTTATTGTATTCCTTTATTATACATATTGCAATTAGTTAATAAATTTATTTAAAAAAATTTGTATCCTTTAACTTTACAGTGTTACTTATGCAAATAAATGTTCAATTTTAAAGTAAATGCTTTAATTTATTTGGCTAATGGCACAACATACATAATACATGTAAAACAGTATATACAGGTGGTATAACATGTAAAAGAAAAACAAAACATGTATGAACGTATGCTTTAATGCAATGCTGTCATGCAATTGCTATAACATCAACTAACATATTGTTGTATTGTTATTATAGCTAAGCAGTCATGTTCATGGAAACGTAGGTATCATGTTCAGCGATGAAGTAAATTTACGGTATAATCATATGTGCCGAAACATGAATATATAAGAAACGCTCGGGGACTAAAGAAAACAGTCACCGATTCTACCTTTGGCAATTAGCGTCCTAAGTATTTAAAAAAAAGTATATTTGGATTACCACACTTTTTCAAACCGTTCTGTATAATCTAAAATAGTTTACGAATGTGTACCACTTCCATAGTTTTAGAAATACCTTCTACCCCCTATAGTTGCTGAACCTTCATTTGGCCGCTGACAACTTTATCTGCCGCTCGTCAGCGGTAGATAATATTATCTGCCGCTGACGAGATCAAGTAATTTTCTTCGAATTTTGTTCACAAAGTTGTAAATAATTTGTTATAAAAACGTTTGAAGAAAAAATACTATATGTTATTCGAAGCAAAAGTATCTGTATGTGGCTCGGCAGATAACCCGTCCAGCCTCGCCACATAAAATATAACTTTTGCTCCTAATAACATAATATACTATTTTCTTCAAACGGCAGTAAAATATGGCATTATACCGCTGGATTGATGATGCTAAACTGTCACTTTATTGCCAAGCGGCAGATAAAGTTATTATCTGCAGCTGACAACTTTATCTGCCGCTGACGAGATCAAGTATTTTTCTTCACAAAGTTGTAAATAATTTGTTATAAAAACGTTTGAAGAAAAAATACTATATGTTATTCGGAGCAAAAGTATCTTTTTCTTCAAACGGCAGTAAAATATGGCATTATACTGCTGGATTGATGATGCTAAACAGTCACTTTATTGCCAAGCGGCAGATAATATTATCTGCCGCTGACGAGCGGCAGATAAAGTTATTATCTGCCGCTGACGACTTTATCTGCCGCTCGTCAGCGGCAGATAAAGTTATTGTCTGCCGCTGACAACTTTATCTGCCGCTCGTCAGCGGCAGATAATATTATCTGCCGCTGACGAGATCAAGTAATTTTCTTCGAATTTTGTTCACAAAGTTGTAAATAATTTGTTATAAAAACGTTTGAAGAAAAAATACTATATGTTATTCGGAGCAAAAGTATCTTTATGTGGCTCGGCTGTACTTTTCTGCCTCGCAAGCTCGGCAGATAACCCGTCCAGCCTCGCCACATAAAATATAACTTTTGCTCCTAATAACATAATATACTATTTGGTAATAACTCAGCTGGTCACAAGATTGCTTTGAAATTTAAGATTCTTTTATGCAGGTGATGATTCTTTGAATATATTTTATTGCTCCCCACATATAACCATCAGCATCAGAGATGAGCATTTACAGGTAATATATTATTGTCTACATTTTACGTACACAATGTTTTTGTTGTAGATAATGTAAACAATATCGACTATATGTAGACATTTTACTATTTAGTATTTCGAGGTTATGCTTGTTGCTTGGCGCGCATAATCTATCCATTATTTACATAGTTGTTTATTTTGATTGTGTGGGTAGTTTATCAAGCTTGTCTTTATAGTAATAAAACATGGTTGGCCGGGCTAAAAATAAATCGTTTGATAAGTTAGGTTTTGTTTTGGTAAACGATAGTTGCAGAAAATATTTCGCAATGCGTACTGTGTTCAAAAAACAAATACCGTAATTTTCTGCATGAAAATTATCTACATAGTCTACATGAAAAATCCTAAGATAGTCTGTTTGACTGTGTACAAAATCCTTGGTCTACGTATTGACGTGTAGACTACGTGCCCATCACTGATAACAATGCATAACAATATTTTGCAAACGGTCGACATATTATAAAATAAATAAGAGTGGTTCTAGATGAAATCATCGACGAATACCTGGGGTTGCAGATACTTTGAACAAAAGCTATCTAGTATTACTGGAAAAAATTAATCGATAGTGATAACAATGTTTTACTTTAATTTTTACACAGGCCATAATGTCATGCTTGTTATTGTAGATATACTCATATTTTTAACAAAAATCTGGTGTGTTACACGCACACAACTTCCTTTTACAGTGACCTTATAATTAGTAAAAAAACTACATTATACAGGGTGTTTACAAAACACTTTTGGACATTTTACCCACTTATAGATCTCATTAATACAAATAAAAAATCTCCATAAGCATGGGTGTTAAAGTTTAAAAAAATCAATTTTGTTATTGTTATCTAAAAAACGCTTCTGGCGATTTTAATGAAATTTTTACAGTTTGTTCATAACTTTATGAGGTATTTTTTTGGAGATATTACACTTGATCTAGTAATTCCAGGGGCGGGCCCACGAGGCATGTCGATTAGGTTTTATCACAAAAAAAATAACATCCAGCAGATTTTTTGCAATTTTCATACTTTTATTTAATAACGCAACAAAATAGTAGAATATGCAATGAGGGAGAGAAATGCGTTATTTTGCTGAGGTGCAATTTCTGACTCGAAGGTGAGAGTCAGAAATTGCACTGAAGCAAAATAGCATTCTCTCCGAGTTGCATATACTATTTTTTCACGTTGCAGGAAGATTTAAAACGAAAACCCGTTTTTTTAAACGTCATTTATTGACATTTTAGTTACAATTATTTTAAAATTAGTAGCCTATGGTAAATTTTAAAGTTGGTGGCATTGTAAGTCATTATGACAAGAGCTCACAAGTATGTCAAATTCGAGGTTAGCAGGTTAGGTTTTGCGTCAGTAACCTGATAACCTCGAATTTGACATAATTGTTCTGTCAGTCATAATGAAAACTCCCTAGGGAAATTTTTGTTTTATTTAGTCTCTAGGGAGTAAATGTTTTACTTCTGTCACAATTTTGATGCTATAGAAACCGACTTCTACTCCCGATCGTGGAAGAAATGCAACTTTTTTGTCTGCTGAGTTTTTCCGTATCGCGCTTCGTTTTCAAGAAAAAACTAAAGCCCATATTTTTGCACGTCTTTGAACCTGTTAAAACAAAAACTAAAATTCTTCAATACCTAAAACCCCCTTAGCCAATTTTAGCGAAACTTTGAAGGTTTACTGGTGCTACACGTATTAAAGATCATGTTTTGGCGCACTTAGATTTAAATTATTTATTCCAGGGGCGGTCGGGATTTTTTTAACACCCTGTATCTCTGAAACGAACCATTTCTGGACTGTTTATTAGGGCTTTGTTGTTTGTATTGTTCAGATATATAAATAGGTAAAATACCCGAACCTATTTTTTAAACTTCCTGTATATATAAAAGAAGAAATCCGTTATAGAGGCATTCCACTGGAAAATTACCTATCTCACATCAATATACATTAAAAATGTAAAGTTTGAAAAAAATAGTTAGAGCCGTGTTTGAAAAAAATCTAAATAAAGATGAAAAATCACAAGAGTAAAAACTATACACTTCCTATTATGCGATTTTTGAAATGCTTGCTGTCGAATCTAGATAGTACACAAAACTTATATATGACGTTTCAACGTCACATCTCTTTTAGTTTTTGAGATACTCTGTTCACAAACAGACAGACAGACACACAGACAGACAGACCAATGAACAAAAACATGTTTATTGGGTTCAGGGACTCTTAAACGTGAAGATCTCTTAAAGACCGAGGGGATATTAATTCGCCGCCCAGAAGTTCAGATGTAACAACCATACTTGTATTGAATTTCTAAATGTCTGAATTCAGGAAGCATCAAGTTATCCACAACTTTTAGTAAAACAAAAAGTGACCTTAGATTTGACATTTCAATTAGTTTAATAATGGCGGTTTAAGTGAAGAAGATACGATTTTGATTATGTATTAATAGGAAAAATTTCATTATGGTGTCAGAAAACTAGAAAAACACATACTGCAAAAAATTTGTTATGTAGGCACAACTGGAAAACGTTTAAGGCATGTAAGAGAAACAAATGGATCAATAACAATGGAAATAGGTAGAGGAAGAAAGGGGAGTGCAAGAATACAAGAAACTACTAATAGAATAAGACGAATTTTACAAAATGTACAACCAGGAATGAGTTCATTCTAAAAAAATGGCTAGAGTAACAAGAAAAAAACGTTCTTCTGTTCAAAGAATATTAAAGAAATATTGTGAACTAAGTTTAAAAAATAATTTATTGTCAAAAAATTAACGCTAATGCAAGGGAAAGTGTTTAGAAAGATGTAACCAGTTGGCGAAAAAGTGTTTTATTTAAGGCAACCCAAAAATACTCACTTATAATACCATGAGTAGTCAAAGTTATGTCGACTATTTTTGCGGTGGTGTCACGAATGTCCATTGCGCTTTGGTACGATTAGGACGAGTGCGCTAGCACGAGTCCTAATCCCAAGCGCAATGGACATGAGTAGTGATACCACCGCAAAAATAATTTACTTAACTTTGACTAAGAATGGTATTCGAGGGACTATTTAATGAACCAAACTACGTTTTCAAATTAGTTTTCAGTAAATCTAGCAACAAACTACGCAATTTCTATAGTAACAGATCACTAATATTGACTTTTTCTAATAAAAATCGCATTTGTTAAAAATAGTCACTTGAATACCTTCTAGGAAGATATATCCACTGATATTTTTTTGATTGGTCAAGAAACGTCAGAATTCTGGATTTTCATTGGTCACTTTTTGACAGATGACAGGTGAATTGAATAGTCAAAATAATAGCGTGTATGCAAATATTCAGCTAAAATGAGAATTGGAAAAGCTTTTGATTGCGGTTTCTAAATTAGTGATTGCGTTTTCTTTGTGGGCTCTGGAGTAAACTTCAATTTCGATGCCTACCAGGGAATTGTTTTGCAAACTTTACTCCCGGAAATTGAAGAAATCTGTGACGATTACGTATTTTAACACGATGGGGCACCTTGGCATACCTTACGTTGTACCAGCATTTTTTTTTCTGAATATTGTTCTAATTATATCGAACTTGAAATGTACAGACTCTTAAACCCTGTGGACTACTCCATACGGCGAATTTTAGAAGCGAAAGTCTATGAAGGTCAACATTGTAATACAATTGATGAACTGAAGACGAAAATAAATCATCAAGAAATCATTACTGATTTATGGCCAAGACGATTGCAAGCCGTGGTAAATAATGAAGGCGGTCACATTTACAATGTCATTTTTTAAATATGTATAAAAATTCTAATGTTTCTATTCAGCTATGTTTATGTTACACTATTACTTTTCTTGTTTTATCAGCACCAAAATCTATCACAACACGATAATATTTCTAGTTTTATGTGATTTAATATTTTTTGAATTTTTGCATATACCTTTGCAGCGATCTATTGCAACAATTAAACTTTTTTATGTCCACCCTATAGGTTGAACTTTCTTTTGCATTGGCTGAAGAACACGGAACCTATTAAACATTGAAAGGAGTACTTGTTTACTTTGGACCACAGTGTATTTCATTATAAATAAATACACTTAAATAATTCGATTTCAAAAACGATATGCAATTAGAAGCTAATTTATGTCGTCTGCAATAAGCGGCATTGTTTACTACCTAACGACTTATCAAGAAAGGAGGAGGGGGTTCAGGTGCAAGGGGCGTCAAAATGTTACTTTGTCCAGGGTGCCGAAAGCCTTATATCCGGAATTGCTGGTTCAACTGAAAGATAACATAGATGTCTACAACATCTGCATGAAAAAATTAAAAATACAGAGTGATTTTTTTAAAACTGAATTGCAGCAGGCTCTGGATATCCTGAATAAGTTGGCAGTACTGAAGTGGATTGTCAGTCTATATCGAATTCGAGGTTAGTAGGTTAGGTTTTGTTTGTCATTTAACACACACTGACGCAAAACTTACCCTACAAATCTCGAATTTGACATAGATTGACAATACACTTCAGTATTGCCAACAGGCTATCCAGAGCCTGTTGCAATTCAGTTTTTACAAAAATTACTCTGTATTTGTAATGTTTGGTGATCCCTACGAAAAAGCAGTTCATAACATTTTAAAGTTGATATTCGAAAAACGTGTTGACAAAATAGTTCCTAATTAAGTCGTCCAACTGTAATGAATGTAATAATGGTTCTATAAGTGACAGTGATAAAATTTGTTGTGATTTATGTAGAGCTCATTCCATATAAGTAGCGTGTCACATCACTCCTATTAGTTGATAAACTAATAGGAGTAATGTGGGAAAAATTGTTTTGGATCAAAAATAGTTGTAAATCAATTATAAGCTGATGGTAATATTATGAAAGCTGAACCTACGAACAGACACAATACAGTAGTTAGGAAGTCGTCAGGAGACAAGTAAAAAAATCTGTAAAAAGCTTTACTCAGAACTTTCCTCGTCATTTTAAAAATCAAGGGAAACTAGGTGTAAATATGTTTTCACTTTCCAAATAATACGGAAACAATAAAAGAATACTCTTGAATGCGAATTAAATCAATTTTCAAATAAAAAATTCGTTACCGGTGGGATTTGAACCGCGGCGCTTGCGACTGCAAACAAATCGTTGACCAATTTCTCGCAACCCTACGGAGCCCTGTTCATATCGTTGCGTTTCAGCTGGCTTAACCTTCACGCCGAGCATGTCTTAAGTTTCGTGCCGAAGCGAGGTGCGTTTCAACCAAATCAGGCAATTGAAAATTAATTATATTTTTTACATCAATAAATCAATGCAGATACTTTTTTCACTAAAAATTTCTTCATTCCTTTTTAAACATATCATACGCAAGATGTATATATTTATGTGCGATAGCTTTTACGATACGTCGATGCTGTAATTTATGCAACACATTCCCCGTACGCTTGGTTTAAAGAATTTCTGTAGCATATGTTCAAAATAATTTTGAGATTAATTTGATATCCAAATCTAGAAAGAATAAGATTTCCAATAGTTTAAGAATCATTGACAAATATTCAAAACTAAGGATGTAAATACGATGTACGCATTACGAGTAAATGAATCATTTTTTAGTACTAAAGAAATTTCGAAAAATATTTTTTTCAACAAATACAACAGGTGATAAAACTTGTAAAAAGTAGAGACATGACAATAGTTATGGGTGATTTTAACTCGAAAATAGGCAAAGGAAGCGTCGGTAAACTTGTCGGACAATATGGATTAGGCGAGCGCAATGAAAGAGGAGACCGGTTGGTACAATTTTGCCAAGAAAATAATCTAGTGGTCAACAACACCTTTTACAAGCTACCAACAAGGAGACTGTATACATGGCGAGCACCATCAGATAAATCAAATAAGATTGTTCGAAATCAAATTGACTATATTCTGATCAATGAAAGGTATCGGAATGCCATTAAATCGGTAAAAGCATATCCAGGAGTCGACGTAAATTCAGATCACAACCCCCTGATTGCCAACTTTAGACCCAGACTGAAAACTTGTAAAAGCCCCAGGAATAACCTTAAAATAGAGACAAGAAAACTACAGATACCGGACATTAAAGAAAGCGTCCAAACGAAAATCTATGAAAACTTAGACAAGATACAAAATGATGCGGTAGATGTAAACAAACAATGGGAACGATTTAAAAAAGCTGTATTAGAACCGTCCAAACAGTTACTAAGAGACTCTAGAGAGAAAAGAAAAAAGTGGATGGATGACGAAATCTTGAAAATGATGGATCAAAGAAGACAACATAAAAACAGGAATATGGGAAAATACAGAGAAATTAACTGTGAGATTAGAAGAAGGATAAGACAAGCCAAAGAAATATATTTTCGAAAACAATGTGAAGAAATAGAAGAACTGCATAATAAATATGATTTGTTTAACTTATTTAAAAAAGTCAAAGAACTTGCTGGCCTACAATCAAGAAAACAATCTTGTACACTCCTAGACAAAAATGGTAATATCATTGCAAATACACAACAAAAATTAGAACGATGGAAGGAATATATAGAGGAACTATTCATAGACCAGAGAATAGGTCCAGAGCCGATACCCACAACTCAAGATGAAATAGGACCGGACATCACCAAGGAAGAAATAACATACGCCTTGAAAACGATGAAGAGTGGTAAAAGCCCTGGACCCGACGAACTCCCCAGCGATATCCTTAAAATTATCGACGAAGGACATATGAACGTCTTGCTAGAACTTTTGAATCAAATATACGGCACAGGAAATATCCCTGAGGAATGGCTACTATCAGTCTTCATCTGTTTACCCAAGAAACCAAATGCCAAAGAATGTCAGGACCATCGTACCATCAGCTTGATGTCACATACATTAAAATTATTCTTAAAAATAATCCACAATCGTATATATCAAAAACTGGACATGGACATCACGGAAACCCAATTTGGATTCCGTAAAGGCCTAGGAACAAGGGAAGCGCTGTTCTCGTTTAACGTATTGGTCCAAAGGTGTCTGGACGTTAACCAGGACGTATATGTGTGTTTCATTGACTATAACAAGGCGTTCGATAGAGTTAGACACGACCAGTTAATAGATATTCTCAAACAGAAACAGCTGGATTATAGAGACCTTCAAATCATCTCAAATTTATACTACAACCAAAAGGCGACAGTATGCATCGACAAACTAACATCAGAAGAGATAGAAATAAAAAGAGGAGTGAGACAAGGGTGCGTCCTGTCACCGATGCTTTTCAATGCATACTCCGAAGAAGTCCTCAAAAAAGCCATTGAAGGAGAAACAGCTGGTATTAAAGTCAACGGAACACCCATCAATAACATAAGATACGCGGATGATACGGTGATTCTGGCAGAATGTATCGAAGACCTCCAAAGACTGATGAACAAAGTTGTTGAGTGTAGTGAGGAGTATGGTCTAACACTAAATATTAAGAAGACAAAATTCATGAGGATATCGAAGACATATCGTAATAACGAAGATCTTACTGTCAAGGAAAATATTATCGAACAAGTTGAAAAATACACATATCTTGGTACAAGTGTGAGTGCCAATAACGACTACACCAACGAAATTAAAATCAGGATCGAAATAGCACGAACAAATTTCATCAAAATGAAAAAAGTACTTTGCAGTAGATACCTGAATCTAGACCTGAGGGTTCGTTTGGTTAAATGCTATATCTTCACCACTCTTCTCTACGGGATTGAAGCATGGACACTCAATGTGGCAACGCTCAAGAAAATAGAAGCGTTCGAAATGTGGGCTTATAGAAGGGTTCTCAGAATATCGTGGATGGACCGAATAACTAACGAGGAGGTTCTAAGAAGAATTGGTAAACAAAAAGAAATTATAGATACGATAAAGGGCTCAAAACTACAGTATCTTGGACACGTTACAAGAGGAGAAAGGTACGGGATGCTACAGTTGATAATACAAGGAAAAATCCAAGGAAAGAGAAATGTTGGAAGAAGAAGAATTTCGTGGCTGCGTAATTTGAGGGAATGGTTTCAATGCACATCTGGGGAACTTTTCAGAGCAGCAGCCTCAAAGATTAAAATTGCTGTGATGATTGCCAAACTTCGATCTGGAGACGGCACCTAAAGAAGATTTTTTTCTGGGTTTTTGCAATCTCAAAAAGAGTGAAGACCTACACATTTATATCCGCAAGATAATTCCAGACAGTGTACATTTTTTTAAAAGTATATCTTCGAATGCACATCCTATGATTGAATTTACGGCCTCACCCAAATACGCGTTTCCCGTCTATAAGGTTTGAGATTTACGCATTTATGGGGCTCGCGGCCCAAAAAGGTCAACATAACGCACTTATTCTTTGCACCTTTTTGACTTGTAGAACATTTATCCTGTACCTGTTAGGTCCAGTTTTTGTCAAGGATAAAGCCTACACTATGTACAAATTATTACTTTTATGTATTTCTGAGTTCAAGCAAAAACATTAACAACATTTATTTTTTAAGGTGCTCACCCTGTATATATTTGTCTGAAAATGTTTCGGTTCCATGCCAGGTAGATACATAATACAGGGTGAGGAAAAAAGGCACTAAATCAGACACTATTCGTGAATCACCCTGTATGTATGCAGAATATCGTTTTTCTCTAAGAAATACTTTTTGAGTTATACCGCCAACAGACAGACAGACAGACATACAGACAGACGGAATTGAGAAAAATCTGATTTTCGTCATCTAGCCCTGAAACGTGAAGATCTGAAGAAATCTGGGAAGGTGATTTTTTCGTGATTACAAAACCTGCTAAACTGAATAATGAAAATATTAACAGTACGAGTGTGTTTCAAAATAAACAGCTATTATGCTGCTAAAACTAGAGAAAACGTTTGTAAATATAATATTCAATCCAATCAGGCAAAATTGCAACAAAAGTTACATAATGAAATGCAAGAAGAATTTAAACATGTTGAGGGTGGTGAGAAAAATATAACAATTAAATGGTGTACCCACAATAATCCCAAAAAACTGAAAACACCTTTAAATTGTGTAATCGAGCTTTGTACCTGAACATACAAAGCTTTTTATGGAGTACAAATCGTGAAGTTATTAATAAAAATCAAGCTACAGTAGTACTGATTACTGAGGTAAGACTGACTGAAGATATTTACGATGGTGAATTGATTATACAAAGTTATCACACGTTGAGAGTGACTAAACATGCTTCACGCATGTGTATCGTACCATATTTTATCTATAATACAATAAAAACACTTTAAATACAGGGCGAGTCATAATTCGGTGCAACAAATTTTAACCAAAGTTTCTTTAGGCAAAAAAAGCAATTAACCTAATACACCTTAGTAGCTGATGAAGGGTAACATGGCGTCAGGTGTGTGCAAAAAGAGTTTTTTTTTGTGTAGTGCCAGCAGCTCTCACATATCGCAACACACGGTGCACCGTGCTCGCACTCGTGCAGCTGCGTTTGTAAACAATGTTGCAATCCGGTTCAAATGCAGAAGACGAAGAAAATAAAGTGGCCATAGCAAATACACCCGTTATGTCAGTAGGGGTAAGCGATCAACCGCTACAACATACCGGCCCCGGAAATTTTTTCTTTTGTTAACAAAGAATGACCGAAGTGGATTCGCCGCTATAAACGTTTTCTGGTTTAGATGAAGAACCGGATAAGTTACGAATAAAATGTTTACTTCCTATGGGCCAAGGGCAATTTTGATAGCTTCCAGTTAACAGTGATAGACTCAAATAACTTTGCAGTAGTTTTAAAGAAGTTCGAGGAACATTTCATACAAAAGTGTAACCTTATTTAGGAAAGTGCCATGATTAATAAAATGGGTCAAAACCCTAACGAACGTGTGGAGGAATTTATAACGGACTTGTTGAAATTAGGAAAAACGTGTGATTTTAGGGATTTAGAAAACGAAATTATTAGAGATTACATTATTGTCAGTATTAATAATCTGGATTCCTTTGAAATTATGCAGCTTAATAAGGACTTAAACCTAGATAAGGGTAGAACCGAAGGTAAGCAACATGAAACTATCAGAAAGCAGCAAGTTGAAGTTTGCGAGACCGATAATGAGGTTAAAAATATTTAAAAAAATAATAGTGCGAAATTGTTCATTAAAGACAAAACTAAACAAATTAACCAAAAGTACTGTAGCGTATGCACATACACACACGATCATTGAAAATGAACAGGGTTATACAACACATCTTAAACATTTGAAATATTTGTGTTTGGAAGCCTACTATAACCGTGTTATCCAAAAAGTACTTCATCTAATGCACACGGTTTCATAAAAGTTGGCCGATATTTCTGTAATTTTGCATGGGGCCATAATATTGGTTGCACAGCCCTGTTCATGTTCAATGATTCTTTGTGTACATTCACGCATACATGCAGCCTTAAAAAATATTACTTAGTAACATAAATAAAAATAAACAGTTTGGTTTTTGACTCCATCACATACAGACATGTGTTTCATTTCCTAAATTTAATGTAGATATAACGTAGACCCTTTTGTCGTTATAAGTTGGTGATCCCGATTTTAAACAACATAACAACCATCTGAACAACTTCCCCCGTTTTAGATCCAATACAAGCAGCAAGCAGCAGCCGACCTGAATCGTCACAAGCAGCAGTCTACCTGAATTGTCACAAGCAGCCCCAGACGCATCCTACTTGAAGCCACGTCAAAGAAACAGCAACCAGCTATATCTGCTGGTCTACCTTTGACCCTCTTCCTTCAGGATATCCTGGAAGATGCGACCGACCTGACACTGTCATACAAAAACTAAGTTCCTCTGTTAGTTATATGTGTGCGCGTGTGTTGAACGTTGGTGACTACGTCCGTGATGTAGCTTGGGGTTGGAGATAACTTTATAATATGTTGCCCAACTCTCGCTGCATCCGGATGGTAGTTTGGCTGGCGTCGATTCGCGTGCGTATGTGTGATTGGTGTGGAATTCGTTTGGCTTATGCTTCCTTTTTGTCAAAAACGCTTCACTCGGGATGATGACCAATTTTTAATAATTGAATCATTTCCTGGCTAACGTTTTGACGTTTTTTATTATTTGTCTAATATTTGTTTGTTGCCTTGTGCCGCCTTTTTTCTGATTTTTTCAGGTCATGCTTCAACGCCCCTGCGCCGCCACGGGCTAATCAAATAATTAAGACTTGAACTGTACATACATACATATTGTAATTAGCCCTAAGGATTGTTGAAAAGATCTATAGAGTTTTTGTAGCTAAATATAATTTCTTCCACTTTTTGCGGGGGGTGTAATGTAGCGTATGCACATACATGCAGCTTTAACAACTATTACTTACGGCCGATTACATAATCAATTTTAAATCTAATTTTAACTAAAGTAATGTTAGACTGTGCATGATGTCATATATAGCACATGTGACTGTGCACATTCTAATGTCGCTTTAGTTAAATGAAGCTTTAAATTTGCTTATGAAATCGGCCCTTTAGTAACATAAATATAAATAAACAGTTTGGCTTTTGACTCCATCACCTACAGACATGTGTTTCATTTCCTAAATTTAATGTAGATATAACGTAGACCCTTTTGCCGTTATAGTACTTTTAGTGCAACGAACGCAAATTGTACAGTAAATACAAATGTCCCGCGAAAACTAAAAAGTGTTTAAAGTGCGATAAGCTCCGACACTTTGCCGCGGCATGTCGCTGTAAAACCGTTATCCGTAAGGTGCAAGAAACTGATCCAACGCGAACATTTTTATTGGTGTATTTTGGAAAGGCGATACACCATAGAAAGTAAACATTTTTGTCAATGGGGTTGACTATTATCGCTTATCTTCACGTAGAAAATTGTCACCAGTATCTACAAATTATCATGGTCTTGCAAGAAATCGTGTAAATATGATGGGAAAATTTACTGCTTTCATGAAAGAGAATGAAAATCAATGGTGTCAAGATATTTGCGTCTCAGATCGAATTTCGGAAGCATTATGGGGGAGATCTGCAATTTCTGATTTAAATGTGTTGAAATAGATTATTTTAAAAGTCAGATAAAGTAAAAATAGCCTAAATTATTTAAAGGTTTGTGCAAATTTAATGAAAATTGCAACACTGCACTCAAAGAAAATGCCAAACCCTCCGCTATTTCTATTCCTAGACGCATTCCCGTAAATGTGAGGAATAAAGTGCTGGAAAGAATGCTAGAAGAAATAGTCCGGTCAAGTTAGCTCGAAAACTAGTGGTAGGCTTACAAAAATTCGCAAGAAGCTAAATATTGGTACAAATGTTGAGAACACCATCATAAACAAATTGTGAAAAGTCCCCATCGATCCCACGTGTGCAAAAAAAATTATTCAAGGTCAAAGTTCGAAAAAATAGATTGTTTGAATTTTTCAGCCAAACGGTCAGTTTTATCATAAAAATATGTCATACAAAAATTGTAGATCATACAATTATCTATAAAAATTGTTCTTGCACTTTTTTTCCTAAGAATTGTCATTTCTGAAATATAGCGATTCTAAAAGTCGAAAAAGTCGTGTTCTCCATAATAGGCACTAGTACGCCGCCTATATACATTACGGGACCTATAGTATAAGTTAAAATATTGATCTCCCAAAAAAATGTCGCAATTTTGCTTCATTTGTAATAAAGATTTGACTGAAAGTGAAATTGTTACTGTTGATCGTGGCATGAAAACGTTGATTGATGCAAGTGTTGAAAGAGATGATGGATTTTCTGAATACTTGAAAGACCAGAAATATGTGACAATTCACGTGCAGTGTCGTAAAAAGTACACTCGGAAGAGTACTATTGCTGCAGTTGAAAGACAACATGAAGAGGAACAAGCCAGTACATCTAAAATAAGTCCTCCTCGTACTAGAACACGTGTAAGTGAATCAGTTTTTTGTTTTAAACAATTTTGCTTATTTTGCGGTGATGAATTGAATGAAGAGTATGACAAGAAAACAGCAATGAAATACCGGCGTAGAATTTGTAAAGTCGCTACACTTTTATTCAAAGAATCTGTTCTGAAAGTAGCTCAGACTCGTTCTGATGATGTAGCAAGAGCTGTTACTGCTCGCATTGAATTTGAATATGATTTAGTTGCTGCTCAGGCTAAGTATCATAATGATTGCTACATTTCCTTCTTGAGACCGTCCACTGGGGGTAAAGTCGGTCGTCCTGAAGATGAACCTACGAATTTTGCAATGGAAGAAATATTTACATACATTGAAAATAGCGATGATTGTCAGTTTACATTAGAAGAATTAAAAAATATTTGCGAAAATTCAACTTTAGATAACAGAACCATTAAGAGACGATTAAAGTTGAAGTATGGTGATAAAATTATTATAATTGAAAAATGCACCAGGTGTCAAGGCCAGTCCTGCTCTAATGTTGAATCTCCAACAGAAGAGGATTCTTACGACATCAGCGACAAGACAACTGATGCTTCGCTGTTACAACAATTCACTTGCACCCAGCAGGAAGAAGCAGAAGCAAAAGCAGAAGAAGAAGAAGCAGAAGAAAAAGAAGAAGAAGAAGGAGGAGGAGAAGGAGAAGAAGAAGAAGAAGAAGTAGAAGGAGAATGAGACGGAGAAGATAAAGAAGAATGAGAAAAAGAAGAAGAAGGAGAATGAGAAGAAAGAGAAGACAGCACTTGAAGTTCCATTACATAATTACATCATGGGATAGGCCTACCGGGGAAACCACGTTAAAAAAAACGAGCCAAATACACTACCTCACAGGTGGCGTGGAAACGTGTGCATATTATGGAGAACACGACTCTTTCAACTTTTAGAATCGCTATATCTCAGAAATGGAAATTCTTAGGAAAAAAAGTGCAAGAACAAGTTTTATAAATAATTGCCTGATCTACAATTTTCGTCTGACATATTTTTATGATAAAACTGACCGTTTGGCTAAAAATGCAAAAAACCGGTTTTCGCTAACTTTGACCCTGAATAATTTTTTTTGCGAACGTGGGATCGATGGGGACTTTTCACAATTTGTTTATGATGGTGTTCTCAACATGTGTACCAATATTCAGCTTCTTGCGAATTATTGTAACTTTGAATGTCTATTTTGACCGGACTAAAAATGTCATATCACCCGTAAGTGAAACAACTGACTGGTATGCATGTGAACGCTTTTCCGAATATGTTATTGGAAAATAATTTCTTTTCCAAACCGGTCACAAGCCTCTTTTATCAATCTTAGGTTCAAAGCCGCTGGATGAACTATAAGCTCGCTTGCAACGCCTAAGAATTCGACTTTCAAATTTGATTTCCAAACTTTCTATGTTTCTGGTAAATATTTCTATGCTCCTGATATCTTGTCAAGAATTTCGAAAGAGGTTGGATCAAACGAATCAGATGTCTTATTAATTCAAGAAGAGGTTGACCTTGCCGTAAACCTAGTTATTGCTAATATAAAGACTTTCGCTTAGAAGAGATAAGCTCGCAGCAACTCAAGGATCACGAATGTTGCAAAGTTGTCAAATTTATCAAATCTGAGTGGCCGAAACCAGATTTAACAGTTAATAAATATCGCAAATTTAAAGACAAATTTTCAATTCATCAAGGTGTCCTTGTCAAAAAGTCGCTGATTGTGGTTCTGAAAACTCTACGTGAAAACATGTTAAACAGAATCCATAGGAGTCATATGAGCATAATTAAATGTCAAAGACTTGCAAAACAGTCACCATGGTGGCCTAGTATGAATTTGGACATTCAAAATGTTGTTTACAAGTGTACCTATTGCATAGATCATCGCATTAATTCAACAGAACCGATGTTATACTTACGCAAATCCAAAGAAAACGCCAGTCCATGGATTGAAGTCCGTATAGACTTATTTAACAACCAAGGTTCTCAGTATATGGTCAATCAGGACTACTTTTTAAACGTGGAGAGAACAAGTGCAACTCATTTTATCATGAAAATAAAGCCAGACGTGGAATTCCATGCATTGTCAGAAGTGACAATGGCCCACAGTTCTCGAATAATGAATTCTACGAGTTTTCCAAATCATATGGTTTTCATCACGTCACTAGCAGCCCAAAATATACAAGAAGCAACGGGTTAACTGAATTAGCTGTTAAAACAGCGAAGTCGTGTCTGGTTTTGGCAACGGAAGCGCTTTAACAGCCCTTAGAGCAGTGGTCGCCAACCTCTTCAATGTGTTGAGCTACTTGTTAATTTTGGAATAAACAGCGAGCTACCCACACGGAAGCCACGTAACGCAACGTAAATGAAATAATCCACAGTTAATTTATCATTATATGTATTTTTTCTATAGCACATGTTAGAGTGTGCTTTTATCAACTCAAAACAAAAGGTCAAGTTTTACTTTAACAGCAAGGGTAGATAAAGTAGCACTTTAACATCAAGGATAGATAAAGTAATTTAATTTTCTAACTTTTGTTTAAATTAAATATGACAACTGCGCATTATCGTAGCAACCCAATCTAGCTACTGACATTTTGAAATGTGATTGACTGTCCTTACTTTCCTTTGAAATTGTTAAAGTTCTTGCTATAGAAAAAAATATTGTATTATACACGACGATAAAGTTATTTCTATCCACTCTTGAATCATTAACGTCTCGACTTCGTCTCGACGTTAAACGATTCACTCGTAGATAAAATTTAACTTTATCGTCTTGTATAATAAATTACTATTTTTGGGTAGTAACGGCGAAAGTTTTTTTTAATGACTTTAAAATCAAAATTGCCCATTGGGATTTTATCAGTTTTTTACCATTTGTATCCCTGGCAACCACCAAATATGTTCTTATAATCAAGGTGGTATTTCAAAAACGTCATTTAAACCGTCATTGTGTATCAGTATAAATGTCACATTCATTGAATACCGTTACAAACTGAACCGATATTTGGGAAAAAGTAAACAAAATGCATTTCGGGGTCATGATTTTGCCCGGAAAATGTAAAAATTTAACCGCTGTTAAAAATGTTTCAGAATTCAATGGCTTTTGAATAGTTTTGACATCATTATCAAACCGGCTTCACCAACTGAATTGTATCTTATCTATTCAGGAAATAATCACGCCGAATATTCTGCGTGCATGTAAAACAGCCGGAATAAATTTTGCTGATTTTCTGTTAACCGTTTTTAAAATTTTTCATAATCTGACTTGGGTAAAATTTGAAAAGTAGTTTAGGAGAATATTAGTCAAAAATTATTCATATTATCATATAGTCGTGGAATATACTTTAATTTAAATTTTATGTAAATTTAAAAAATTATTAAACGTTTCGCCACTTTTGATGGCTTCATCAGTAATTTAAAAGTTCAAAAAGTTAAACTGTTTTGCTCTGAAGGAATATATGTATCTTGTAAATTTTCGGCACGACAAATTACTTGACAAATTTCTTATCAAACATTCTGACAGAAAACGACAAAATTTAATCTATTTTAATGCACTTGGGATATTACTCTTGATTATTTCACTCATGTGTTAGAGCGCAGACGAAAAAGAGCCACTTTTTCCTGTTTTATAAAAATACAATCGAAAAAACGTCTGTCTAAGAAAACAAAAGGGTATCAAAAAAATCGTAAAGATAGTATCACTTTTTAATGAAAAATCGAAAATGATATTGTGAATTGTCAATTTAACAGTTGTAAATTCTAAGGTAAAAATATCACTACCAAAACTGTACTGTACTACTACTGTACATTTTCTGAACATTTAAGTTGGATTAAATCTATTTTTCATCTTGACAGAATGATGGAAGCGTTTTGTGTATTTGTTTTTATGTCTGCAATCTTCATTATTGTCTTATTAGTCATTTATTTTATTGAATTTATCACGACGATATGCTTCTACTAGGAAAACCACCTTCACCATGAACGACTTTTCCTTGAGCACTGCGAATATCCACATTATTACATGTTATCTCAAAGAAGCACTTGCCTTCTTAGGACCAGAGGGTTGTATTATATATATTCACGATCTTTTTTGGTCAGGTGAGGCTATAACCATCTAGTAATTTTGTTGACAGTACCTCTGTGGCAACTAAACTCCCTAATGGAAGTTGACACATTTTGTATTAGGTTAGGTTGTTTTCAGTTTAAGGTTATACTTTCTGAATAGGTACAATGTTGCCGGATCTCTGTTTAAATTAAGAATGAAAAATTGAAAAGATTTGACAATTGACGACAGACACGAAAATGAGAACTAATGCATAAGAAAAGCATTCAATATTAATGTTTATTGCAATTTGGATAAGAATTGTGTATTTTACATGCTTGCTTGCATGCTGGTGTAGAAAGATAAAGACGTCATAAACTGATGCCAAATAAATTTAGTAGAGCAATTGAGCAATATTGGTCTTATAGAAATTAACATGTGAAAAATGTAAATATCTTGTCAAATGGATGGCTTGCTGATCTTACTTCATGTTGATTTTCACATCTGCCAAATAACATTTCAACACTAAAATAGTAATAAGTAAGTAGGTAGTAAATTATTATACATTACGCTGGATTGTTTCTTTTTTTCATAATTTCATTTTTTAACGTACAGCAAATATATTCCCTAGTCTCCACATCAACTCGTGTTCTTTTAAATCTGGTCTGTCCTTTTTAAATTTGATGTAGTATCGTTTAATGGAATTTTTTTGTTGTAACCAAATGATTTTGGGCTTTTTGGCTTTTCCTTTGACGGACATTAATGGTATATTACTTTACAAGGGATGTAGGTAAGATTTACACTACCGGGGACCGTTTGATGCCTGAGTGAGCAAAGCGAACGAGGGTAGCAAGGTGCGAGGTTGTGTAAATCTTACCTACATCCCTTGTAAAGTACATAATTTTTTTCACTACTTATACATATTTTCTTATGTAAAGTAAATGGTATTACTTATTAAAATTATGACATTTTATAAATTATAGTAGCCTTATAGCGATGTGACATTTTGTTTGACAGTTATAAACGCACTGTGAAAATTTCTTAGTAAAAATGCGTGAATGGGATTGCGAGTGCTGTTTTGTGGGCTTTGTGATTGTATTCTGATTAAAAATCGATAATAGTACGAACAATTACGGTTTACTTCGTGTTAACTAAGTGGCAGACATGGCATTTTATCAGTTGTAATACATGGAGGATGTAAGTAATTCACTTCTCTAGTAAGTACATTGTCATGGCAACTGTAACAATTTTTGTAAATGTTTCCTACATCTCTCAAATCTGACAGTGTAAGGATCACTTACAAAGAAGGTAGTGACAAATAGCTATTTATGCAACAAGTGCTAATAGTCGACGTTTATGCAAGCGTTGCATACAATATTTTATCTACTCCAGTGGGATAAGTAACGCATTACGTCACTCATTTGACGCTATTTCAGTTAGGTAATGAAGCTCATTACACCACTCAGTTATGTAATGGTTTTATTACGCAACTCAGTTGCGTAATGACTTAATTACGTAACTGAAGTAGTGTCAAATGAATGACATAGTGACATTTGCCTACTAAAATATTTTTGAAAATGACAGATCTGACATTTCTCTTAATGCACTTTTCTCAATTTTAGGCAGTCGTAGATAAAATTTTGTACAATACATGTGTGATAATGCATCATTAATATACTTGTGTGCTTACATAACTCGTGCTACGCACTCGTTTGTAACTTACACACACGTATATTAATGATGCTGTTATCCCACTTGTATAGTAAATAACTATTATCTACGACCTTAATTTTACTGTTATTAATCCATAAATATAGATTTATCAAAGATTTGCATCTACGACACTTCTAATTTATGTCATAATAAACAGTAGGGCATGCCGCGATTGCGAATGTTTGCTAAGCCAGTACTGTCAAGGTCAGTTTCGAAATGTAATTATTAATACTCCACATCTGACTGTATTCATTACATAACGCTTTAATTATTTCAAAAACACTTTACCTGTAACCTTAACTAGAATAACTTGACAACTTCACTTTCAGTTCGAAATTGTAGTTTTATAACCTCACTTCACTTTTAGCACATGGGCTAAAAGTAAACTGCTGATTTCTTTAACCACGCTAAACTATCAAACGTCACTTTTAGTGAAACAAGCTAGCGCTAAAAGGCCTACTTTTAGTAGTGGTGGTACGACACGTTGAGAGCCGGTTTAATTTTATACTGGCTTCCAACTACTGTTTGTTAATTCGTTTCGGCTACTACTTATTATTTTTAATTACAATTCGCCCCACGTTGCTGGCGACCATTTAATTTATAAAAATAGTGGTTTTCAACGACGAATGAACACAAATTGTATTATTATCTAACATATTTTTCACAGAATAGGTACATCGTGTTAAATTTATTCTAAAACTTTCTATTGGTGTGTGGGTAACTTGTCCGTAAGTGCAAGCGTTTTCATTTGTACACGATCTTCAGTCACGGGCAGAATTTAGTTCCTGAACCCGAGGTTTCAACGGCAGCATATCCGCCCAGCGTGTAGGAGATTCCTACAGCAGCCACAGCATCGCAGGTTTCCAGCTTCAGGCAGATACCATCAGGAGCAACCGTCCAACTCAGGTTAGATTTCAATCGGCGTTAGAAACCGTAAAGTTACAATTAGTACGTCTTACTGAAGAGAGATCCAGGCATATTAAAGCATCTATCGAAAGCAATTATCCAGTCATAGCTTAAAATCCAAATTTGAGGTTAGAAAAAAACAATTGCATGTTAGCGTCTTTTAACAATCAAGGATCGGTTTTGCCTGAAAACGAAAGATAGATTAATGTCGTCGAAGGCGCGAGAATTAAAAAGTTACCTTATCGAATGCTCATAAAACTCCTGTTGTTAAATTAAATTACAAACGCGGACCGCGACAAAATAAACCGATTTGTGTAGAACTTTGACAGCGTAGCGAAGCAGCGACTGCGCGATCGAACTAAATTCACAGCCCATTGGCGTATCACATAAATTTTAATATTAACGTACCGGGGAACCCAACTCTGAGGAATGAGTTTTTTTGCCTATCGAGCTAGCCTTCTGTAATATTAAATTAAAGATGAATGAAGTACAATAAAGGGCATAATACTGTTTTATTTGCAAGTAATTAACGAGCAGTCAAAACAGAATTATTTTTAGTCAGTCTAAAATTTGACATAAATAAAAATAAGTTTGCAGGTAGTAGTAATTACAATTAAAATAATCATATCATTATATTTATCACATAATACCATTGCAATAGTGAGTTAGTTTTTACTTGTTTAGAAAATGAAGTTTTTCGAAATTGTCAAAACTCAAAAAGTGCTATTGTTCGCAACTTAAGTAAGATTTGAATGATATTTTTTTAGAGTGTGTTATTTTTAGTTAACTGAACAATATCAAGGCCAGAAAACACCTATTTTTTAACTTTAGATAAAAATACATTTTTTAATTTTTAAATTATTTTCAAAATTTCACATACAAAGACTTAATATTAAAGTTCATTTTTTTTATGTGAACACTTTAAAGATTTGTAATTGGGGAAAATAATATAAAATATTAATTACTTCTTTGGATTTTTTATTATTTACCGAAAACCAGTATGTTTGCATAATTTTTACGATTTTTATAGAAGGCGTGTTTTAGGAGAAATATTTTCAATTCTAATTAATATCTATTTAAGTGGCTTCTAGAAACTCTAATCTAGCCTTGTTAATGAATTACTGTTACAAAAATCCTGTAAATGTTCTTTTACAGTTGTCTAAATGAGGAGATTTTTCTTTATCCAATTACACGTTCTCAAATAGGTTTTCTGGCCTTGAGAGTGTCCAGTTAGCTAAAAGTAACACACTCGAAAAAATTTCATTAAAATATTACTTAATTTCCGAAAAATAGCACTTTTTGGAATTTGGCATCTACGAAAAACTGCATTTTCTAAATAACTAAAAATCACTTGGTATATAGGATAGGAGCTAAATAGGTTTTTAGACAAGCACAAATTATTGAAGTACAAAGTTTTTTGAAAATTCAAAAATAAAAATTTTCCCCGTATTATGCCGACTTTTTGGCGGACACTGTATATTTAATCTGACAATCCTGTGTATAAATTTACTCACCCCCCAACACTGTTTTCATATATACCCAAATTATAACTGCTAACTTATAACATGAAGTAAAAACTTTTGGAATAATAATATGATTGAGAAATTAACGAAATTTTATTTTTCCCTACTTTTGCCAGAATTTCTGCATTCAAGAATTAAACGAAATTTGTCAATTAGAGATATTAAATTTTTCGATTTAAATAATTAGACAATAGAAAAAAGCTTTATTTTATCACTTTTTGTGTTTTTCTTATATTAGTAATTAATTCATTGTTATTATAGTATTATATTATTATTTTTGAATAACTTTAGTGGCTCTCTAACTTTTTTCTTAAAATATTAAACTACTTTTTCTTGAAAAATAATATTTTAATGAGAACTATCTCTTCTTAAAGTATCTGTATAACTATTAAAAACACCATGTATGTATGAAACAATTTTAATCAACGGAAATAACCAATAGATGGATAAGAAATAGGAATTTTTCAAGTTTTTTCAAATTCTGCTATCCTATCAGGGTAAAGTAGTCATTTTAGCTACCGAATTAGTTTTTACTTGTTGAAAATTTTTGTATTTGTATCTTACTAGAGAATAATGTGTTGCACCTATTACACAGTGCTTTCGTGAAGTAGTGGATAAATTCGTTAAAAATTTAAGGAATAACTTTTGGAAAAAACGCTGGGAACCGTCGATTTTTATTTTTATTTGCTCAATTTTTTCAAATAAATGCATACATACAGGGTGATCCGCGTAGGAGGTATGACGTACAATAAATGAAGTATTGGATTCACCCCAAAAATTCGAAATTGAGTTTTCAACAGATCTTCACGTTTTAGTCCCCTGAACCCCAAAAAACATGTTTTTGTTCATTGGTCTGTCTGTGTGTCTGTTTAATTATGTGTCTGTCTGTGAACAGAGTATCTCAAAAACGAAAAGAGGTATGGCGTTGAAACTTCATATATAAGTTTTGTGTACTATTTAGATGCGACAGCAAGCTTTTGAAGAAAATCGCATAACCGGAAGTATGGTGTTATTTCTTGAAATTTATCAGTTTTTTCGGCTCTAACAATTTTTTTCAAACTTTACATTTTTATTACATTTTTAATTTGTATTGATGTGAGATAGGTGATTTTCCAGTTAGATATCTCTAAAATGGGTTTCTTTTGTTTTTTTTTATTAACTTCTATTTTAAATAGAACACCCGGTATTCATTACACCAAGCTTCTCATTAAAAATATCAAGTACGACCTTCTCCACATTTTCATTTTTCTCTTTCTTTACGCCAAAGGTTCTAATGTTGTTGCGCCTGCTGTATTGTTCCAATCCATCGATTTTTTTGTATAATTCAGCATTTTCCTTCTCAAGTTCAGTAACTCGCGCTTGTAATTTATCACATGCTTCTACCACCTTATCAAACTTTTCTTCTAGTTTTTTTCACTACGGTATCCGCTAGTTTTTCTGCTAAATCTTTTAAATTGTTCGTGTTCTTAAAATATTCTTCAATATTATTTTTAGCTTGATTTTTAATATCAACAAGTTGATTCTGTGTAAAAACCATTGCTTTTTATCCACTTTGCAACGAAAAAGACAACTGAATAGGGTTGCTTTATTAGTTTAGGTAGGTATATCGAATTTTGTAATTCGGATATCGGAATTTGCAAGACACACTCGTACACTTCTAACTTCGTCGCCTGTTCATGGCAGAAAAATATTATAATTTGGCAGTATATTTAATTATTTGAAGACAAACTAAACCTTTCACAGGAAAAATCGTAAATGTAATACCCTGAACAAGTAACCCGCTCCATACTATATAACTTCCTTAAATTTTCGAGATATTATACATTAATTTATTGGATATGATCTTGAGCATTATCGAATAATTTCTCCGTTTTTTTTTGCTTGAACATTTCAGTTAATAGTACACTATATTACAAGTGCGAGAAATAAATCTATACG